>APFE031126480.1:31507-60530 GCA_000404065.3 Pinus taeda
TAGCAATAACCTCTGAAGATACTGGGAATTCTAGCATAGCTACTTTAGAACTTAAACCTGTAAAATTTAAGGCAAATTATTTTGTTACCTCAGCATGCCCACCCTGTAGCTTCTCACAAAATGTACATCAACCAGCATCCTGAAAAGCTTGTCTCACACCTTCATCTCTCAACGCGAGATCTAATCCCACAGGTTCTGTTCTTTGACATCTTCCAGACCGATGCCCCTTCTTCTCCATTTCGCTTTGAAATCCTTTGTGCAGAGAAACACTACCAGCTTCCACTTCAAATGCAAATTCAAACTTTTGAACGCCGACTCGCTTGCAATCAGGTTCCTTTTAAAGAATGAACTCGGGGCTCCTCCGCAACTTAACAGTCTTATCATGCAAACGGACCAATTCATGCAACATTAACAAACATCATAACACTACCAGCATTACAGACCATTTGAATGATTTTATGTGCGTGGTTATGAACCTATTGGTGGAATGATGGCTTATACTTGCTTGAAAGGACGCCATTCTGACAATAAACGGACGGACATACTGACTCATCCCCCAGACATGACATTCTAAGAATCAGTGCTGCTTAAATCCCCGAATCCGCGATTTCGTAGCGCAGACAGTTATAAGTTAACAACATGCGCTACGAAATGGCTGGTTACTGACACGCTGTGAAAGAACTGAAACATCATTGCGGCTGCAAAATCAGCCAATAAAATTGCACTGCAGAAATGCGAAAAGGACTAGTGATGTATATAAGACAAGACATATCTTATATAATCATGATGGAGGATAGCTAACGGCTTTTGAAAATGATTCATATGAATATCTTTATAAAACACGATCCCTAAGTAACAAACATAGGGCAATAACCATTAGACACCTATTTTTTGGACAACAAAATTTTATGGACAACATTATGTACATATCACTGCAGTTCTAGGTGATAACAGGTCCAACTAGAACCAACCACTAACTTCTCTTCTGGTCTTGACACCACCTCCAATACACTGTTCTTCATGATGGATTCATATTCTTCCATTATGGAATCAACCTAAATAGGTTGAGAAAATTCTTCCTCAAATGAGGAAGTATCTGTCTCAATGAGATCTATCATGAGAGACATGTAACCAATGTATCTATCAGGTGACCTCCTCTTCCCATGCTGTGATGTGGGGGCCCTCGCATTCTGCCTAGCATCCTCAAATAATATATCAGCTTCTCTGGTTCTATTTCTCCCTTCTCTGGAAGATTCTAGTTGAGTGGGGGCCTCCACTCTGCCTCCTATATTCTCCTTTGAATGTGTCTTCTCCACAACACCTGAAGATCATTCTGAGGCCCCTCCTTTGGAGCTAGAATCTCCTGCTCTAGGGGGTACACATCTCTCATTCCAGAGAGAATCTCATAGTCTTCTCATCAAACTTGACATCTCTCCTCGCAACTTTCATCCTTAGTGAAGGTAAATACGCTTGGTAATTGTGTGGAGATTCGATGTATCTTACCAAAACTCCCAACTTTTTTATAGGCTCAAGTTTCTTCCTCGAATCCTTGGAGACATGAAAATAAACCGAATCTCCAAAAAATATGAAATGAGATACAACAGGCTTTCTACTAGAGAAAGTTAGTCTGGTGTGATCATACCATGTATCCTATGAGGACTCCAGTTTTGCAAGTAGACTGTTGTGTTACATGCTTCTTCCCATATATGTAATGGAATCCCATTATCATGTAGCATAACTCTTACGACTACCACTATGCTCATGTTCTTCCTCTCAACTACCCCATTTTTCTGCCCCATTTTTCTGTGAGGTATGGAGTGCTATCAATTCTCTTTGAATACCTTCTTTCACACAAGAATCCTTGAAGGCATGTGAAACAATTCACCTCCACTATTGCTCCTGAGATCCTTCACCTTATTCCCAATCTCCTTCTCCACCAATGCCTTGAATTCAACAAATTTTGAGAAAACTTCTTCTTTCTTCCACATGAAGAAGATCCAACATTTTCTAGAGAAATAATCAATAAAAATAACATAATACTTATGTTTTACTATGGGTGCAATAGAAAAGGTTCCAAAAACATTAGAGTGGACTCGTTCTAGGATTGCATCTACTCTGCTACCTCGGCCATTGAAAGCGGATTTGACATATTTCCCCAATGTGCATCCCTTGTAGACATCTTGTTGGTCAATGGAGCCTTTAGGGATACCAATGGTAATTTTCTGCATTATTTTTAAGGCACCATTGTGTAGATGACCCAATCTCTTATGCCAAAGTTCTCCAACATCTCAACTCTACAATTTTTCAACCTTACTACTCGATACAATGCAATATCCCACCTCAAGTTTGTGTAGGTTCTTCACACGATCTCCAATCTGATTCACTTTCTCAGTAGCTATGTGTCTCAAAAAGGCTTTTCCTTTACTGAAAATAACATCATAGCTGCAATCATCCAAAACTTCTACAGAGATTAGTTTCTTCTTCAACCCAGGTACAAACATAACATCTTTGAGGCAAAGAGGAGAGTCTTTTTCCCTCTCAAATGTGATAGTACCAATTCCTGTAGCACTATACCTCCCATCATCCCCCAATTCGATATGCATTTGAAGATCCTTCTCCTCCAAGCTACTGAAAAACTCTTTGCATCCTGTCATATGGAATGAGGCACTAAAATCAAGGTACTAGACACTCCCCATAACAGTGATGGCCATGTATGTTATTAGTCTAAGTCTAATCCTCTTGAAGTATTATTTTTAGACTTCTTGTGCAAACATTTTGTTGCATAATGCCCATATTCGTGGTAGTGGAAACATTTTATCTTGCTTAAGTCTTTCTTCTTGCCATTATTTTTTTTGGATTCAGATTTACTTTGGGTCTTCTTTCCTTTTCCCTTCTTCCTCTTTCCAACCAATGCAAAATTCTCTTCATCTTGAACATTGGATGATGTCCCATATATGTTATTTCTCTTGAACGCTTATTGAACCAAATTGAACCAAAAACTTTCCCAATTCGGTAAATTTTCCCTTCCATTCACAAAGTCCTGGTAGTTATGCAAGGATTTTGGAAGGCCTAGAATATCTAGGCTCACCAATTCATCTTTTGCTACATTCACCCTGAACCCTCTAAGCTCATCTTGAACTTATGTAAACCTTGAGAGATACTATGGAATAATGCCATTTTTCTACATCCTGATGTTGCAAAGTTTGTCTTTCAAGGCCAATTTTCTATGGTCACTACTATTTTCAAATAGATCAGTCAGTGTCTTCCACATAACAAATGGTGTCTCTATTCCATGGATATTTGAGACCACATGGTCTCTCACACTTCCCAGAATAATTCTTCTCGCCTTTGCAACATCCTTATTCCACTAGGTTAACTACTGTGCATTCAATTGTGGAAGTTTTGCAATATAGATTTTCACATATTCGAACATACCATTGTCATCGAACACTTCTTCCATTCAATCCTTCTAGGCAATGAAATTCGAGCTACCCTCCAAGGCATACTCCAATCTAAGACCATTGATAGACATTCACCCGATACTAAAGAAACTTTGTTGCATTGAAGCTGCCAAATCGAAATTACTGAGAGGAAATTTCAAAATACTAGTTGTAATGTGATTTCAGGGCTCTGATACGATGTCGAAATTTTGATAGAAATTGCAATTGCTCAAGATTTCAAGCTGAAAATAAGAGACATAATTATACTCTACTGATTTGTGGAATGAATATCATAGTTTAGAACAACATGTATCATCATGCAATAAAAAAAACCACACATACACAATGATTTATAGGGGAACCCAACTGGGAAAAACCCCGCAAGTCTTTTTGCATTAATCGGTTTAATAGAGAAACTATTACAATTGCTAGCTCCAACTCTCAGCTCAATCTGCAAAAGAATAACTGTTCTCTCTAATCAATGAGAAATTTTGGCCAAAACTTAGCCAATTATTTTCCCACCAATCCTCTTATTTTCTTGCACAAAATTGTGAGGAAATTATCCCCTAAAAGTTAGGAATTTCCTCCAAATTGATTGCGTAATTCCTAAGGATTGATCACTGACTGCCTGCAACACCTGTACACATAAAACTAGTTTACAACTGATGTTACATTGCTTTGGCATCTCCACTTCAGCTGAGGAATTAGAATTCCTTCCATGCACTAGCTATTTTGGGCTGATTGATCTATTGAATGATAGATCTTTGAGTTAGATTTTTGTCCCACTACACCACTAACCTTCAACTGACTCTATCAATATTTAGAGGTTAGTTAATTGAAGACATCTAAAAATAACTCAATTGGATTACTAAAATTTAGCAATCACCCATGCATATCAAAACTCCAAGCCCTCTAACTTGAATTTACTAAGCTAACTACATGACAAGATCCATGCCACACTAGTTAACTACCTCCAAGTTGTCCTGCTGATGCAGAAATTTGATTTACTCAATTTGACTAAGGCTAAAGTCAAATTGAGCCTTTCTTGCTACATTTTTTCAACAATATATAAGTTTTTCCACATGTAACTAGTAATGCCATCTCAAAATTTGGAATTTTTCATAGTATAGCAATTCACTACAAAAAATTATAGTAAAAATTCCAAGATGTCTCTTTTAAAACCAATTTCAGGATTCCTTCTAAATCCTATATTTCCATAGAAATATATTATTATATGTATATATATATATATATATATGAAAGCATAATGAAATGTTTTGTCCAACCTACTAATATAGCACTAGAAATGTAATAACACAATATATATGGCCTAATAAGTTGTTTTATTCTTAATAGATAATGTTGGCATCCCTAATCATGATCGACAACATTAACGTACACTTGTGCACCTATTAGTACACCCATGATTATAGGATGTAAATTGAGAAAAGATCAGGAATCCTCAAAAGGAAATCAAACAATGTACATGTCAATGATTAGGAGCCTACTATATGTGACAACATTAAGGCCATAGATCATGCAAGTAGTAGGATAAGTTACAATTTTTCAATCTGCAAGAAATAAGACACATGTGCAAGTAGAAAAAATAATATTTAGATATCTGAAGGGCACATTGCATTATTGTTTGTAGTATTCAGTAAGTACAAACTCTATTCTAACAGCATATATAGATCTTGATTGGGTAGGAAGTATTGATGACAAGAAAATTACATGTGGAGGATAATTATTTCTAGGTAAGTATCTAGTATCATAGTTGAGCAAGAAGAAAAATTCAGTCACTCTATCCATATCAAAAGCTAAATTTATTGCACCAACATCATGTTACACACAATTTCTCTGGATGGAGCAGATAATGAAGGATATGATTGTAGAATATGACCAATTAATTTGAATCATTTGCAACAACACAAGTGAAATCGACATTTCAAATATTCATTTTATGCACTTAACGATGAAGCATATTCCCATCAAATGCTACTTCCTAAGAAAATATGTAGTGGAATAAAGCGTCAAGTTGGAATGCATTGCCACCAAAATATAGATTGCAAATATTTTTACCAAATTCCTTGCTAGAGAAACATTTGAATGTATCAAAAAAAAATTGGGAGTGATATCCCTCTCATCTCATTACTAAAGGGAAGCACAATCTTAGGGGGAGAAACCATTTTCCATTGATGTCAAAGGGGAATAAGTTGTTGACTCAATCTCTATTTTTATCAGCTCAACTATTAAATCCCTATTCTCGAGCTCTACTACCACTTTGATGCAACAAAGCTGCAACTTTGAAACGATCCTCAGGCCTGTGGTTTAATCCATTATGCAACAAATCTAAGGGGTCTCAAAATTAAAAATCAACACATAATATTGAAGCCTACACAATATGTATCTACATTAAAATTCATAAATAATTCATTAATAGAATATTTACATAATTATTCTCATTCCTCACTCTCACACTTCTACCTCTTGCTGAACTTTTCCCTCTGTTTTTTTTATTTTGTTTTCTCAACATCTTCTCCTCTGCTTCCAAAGCTGCTTGATAGGCATCTTCGATTGTCTTTAGACTGAGCAAGCTAATTTCATATTGTATGTCATATCTCAAGCGAGTGATGTATCTGGCTACCTTTTCTATGTCATCCTCTATATGTCCCACTCTAATGCTTAGCTTATAAAATTCTTTTGTATATTCTTTGACAACCATTCCTTTTTGTCTCAAATTTTGCAATTGTTTGAAAATATTTAACTAATAATCTTTTGGCATAAATTTAGCTTTCAATCTACTCACCATTTTATCCCATTATTTGATCTTGGACTTCCCATTTCTTGCTCTAGATGTTTGTAGTTCATCCCACTAGATCGTTGCATGACCCTTCAATCTGGTAACTGCAAAATTTCACCTTCTTTTTGTCATCAACCTCCTCATAGTCGAAATACTTGTCCAATGAACTGATCCAATCCATCAACTCTTCTACATTGATATTCCCATCATACAAAGGTATTTCCACCTTTGGTCTACCACTTACCTTGGTCAACATTTTGAGAAATTTGGTAGCTTCGATTTCATCCTCTTCTTCTTCCTCAAAAGATTCTTCTGCAGCACTGGCATCCCGTTCGTCAGGTGCTCTCCTTTGAGCAGTTTCCATTGTCTCCATCCTTGTACTCAAGTTTTGAATCTCTTCCAGTAGAACTGCATTCTCTACAGGTCTCCCCCGACCTATGCCAGCTCCTCTCCTAGGTGGCATGTTTACGATAGCATACTTAAAACCTGACTTTGATACCAAATGAGGTGGATGGTTACTAAAAATTGATGCGGTAGTATTACAATTAGACTAATGGTTCACTTAAAAACCAATTAGCTGTGCATTAAAGTAATGTGTATGTGTATTTCCTCCCGAGGATCCTGCTAAGCTGACCAATCACCACCGATCCCACTTTGACTTCTTACTCCCCGAGCGCATCAATCTTCACCATTGATCTGGCTACTTCAGATCCAACGAATATCACATTGTATCACGCACCAACTAGCTCAGATGATCTCCACCATCGATCTGTCCCATTCGATCCAACAGTTATCACACAATCTCGTGTGAATTCTTGCATGACCGATATCAGGTTAAGAATGCGTGAGAAAAGTAATTTTCCCGTGCTACGTGTCACCAGCTTAGGTTAATCACGCAATTTGGAATAATACCATTTATCATTTATTTTCCATGCGATATACCACTTACTATTTTCCGAATACTACCCATGTGCTTAATACAAAACCTTTAATAAATGTGCTTAATAATATTCAATGCCTAATCTCGATATTAACCCTTAATGCTATTTGTTGTAATTATAAATGAAACACAAAAATGGGAAATAATAGCCGATTAGGGTACAACATGCTGATACATAGATTCAAGGTAAATTCTGCACCAGGAATAACATGCAACACCACACAATCAATTATTCAATAACATAGAAATTACAGAGTCTTGGCACTGTCGGCTCGATTACAACAATTTGTCTGACTTCTGTTTCACTCTCAAATCCTATCTCTCTCTCTCAATTTCTCGCTTTTTTCACTCTCCTATTCCATTCCCCCTTATTGTTACATTTTTTCCTTTCTTTTATGGATCGAATCTTATCCTAACAACATTGACAACTCAATCTCTATTTTTATTAGCTCAACTATTAAATCCCTATTCTCAAGCTCTGATACACACCTATTCTAACAACTTATCTCCTATTCTAAAAATAATACAATGTTTTAATTATTACAATAATTGAAGCAAAGATAAATTCGAGAGATCCAACTCTCTCTATTAAAAACTGATTTTGACCACTCAGGTCAATGAAATTCATCTCATGTTAGCCACAACATGTGAACATACAATCACATTGCTGGCTTAGTCCGGATGCTCCTACATCACATACACGGAGAGTTGTAGATAGAGGGAGTACTAAAATATTGTTGCATATTAACTAAGGGTTTCCATCAATGAAAAAGCCATTGATTCTTGGAAATATTGTTGTCATTGATGTCAAAGATGGTGGGAGAATACAAATGTGCAAGAAAAATATTTCAATATGAAGATTGTTGGAAATATTGTTTGGATACCCAATTTTTTGAGGCCCAATTTGGATGCCTTATATTTGAAGGCATTTTACTCTAAATACCTAGCTAAAATGGGAATAGGATATATGGTTGAAATATTATTCTGATACCTTTCTAACAATATATGGAACATCCTACAACTCCATAGGAATGATTAGATATAAAAGATTTTGTTAGGTTGAATCAATCATTTTTAAAAGTTGATCCCATAAATGAATGCATAAAAACTATAAAAAAAGGATATATGAGTGCATTTGAAACCATCGAAACAAGAAGAGATCTAAGGTGCACAAGAGAAGCTGGAGAATACTATTGGGGTTTTAAATTTGGAGCAAAAATGTGATTTGTGGAGTGAACAAGTCATCTTGGAATTTTCACTTTAAATTTTCTTTTGTGATGTTTCAGACCATGAAATTTTGAGGAGACAAAGTTGAGATGTTTGTGTACATGTGGTAAATTATAGGCATTGGTTTGCTATAATTTTTGAGATATTCCCTATGGAATTGTTGTGGTAAAAACACAACCCGCCCCATTATTCACTTAATTCTCATTATGGGGACCCTTTGATTTTTATTTTATTTTATTTTATTTTTTAATTTTTTCCCCATAGGAAAATTTGGGTAGATCAACCCTGAAGAGGATCTTTTAAAGCCCTTCAGCCAGAATATCAAGGCCTAACCCTAAGGGAGTTGACGAGAATTGACCCTGTGACCTCCCGATCGACGAGGTACTTAACAATGGGGACTCGACCAGTTGAGCTAACCCTTGGGGCTCAGGGACCCTTTGATTGAATGGTTGGTCATATTAATATTTGATTTTGAGTATTTGGATTTCTTCATTGATTTCAATATTTTCCTATCTTCATATCATAACTTTTTGATCTCATTGGTTGTTTGGTTTGCAAATGGTGCCTAAACAAAGCTTGGACATTTTCACTGCCTTGACCTACCCAATGTATAAAATTCACATTACTTCTATTTTATAAACTTATTCATTTGTAAATAATAAACACTTATTTGTAAATATTAGTTTTATTTTAATTTTTAATCAATTTGATTAATTATGAAAATAGCCCCAGAGACCAAGATCTATTGTAAAGTGGCTATAGGCCATAACCCTTTATCATAAAGTAACGAAGGTACTTTATTAACAAAAATTATATATATATGATAGATCAGAGTTTCTAGATTTTGGATATCAGAGGAATTCCTAAGAATCCCTGATATCCAAAAACCCTGAACCTCATACCAAGTGGTTGCAGTTCATTTATATATTATAAACTATGAGTATTTAGAAGAACCCACCTGTCACATCATTACTTCTGCTCCCGTGTATCGGCGATCGAAGATTTTCAACTCAGAAAGATTTTAAAAACTCCGATCTATGATAAGTGATATAACCTCCTGCTCCGACCTCTAATATTCATATCCATCCGATTGTCGATATTTTGATAACCAATCATTCTGACCTTTGATATAATATTCGCTCCGACTTCTGATATGTACCAATATCTGATATGATGGACCCGATATGTTTTAAGATTTGGTTTAATTGTGAAATAGCATTTGCTCGTATATTACAACTTTTAAAATGACACACATCTAAAATCTTTGATAAGACCTAATCTTACGATCTCCAATATGGTTGCAGATCCGATGGGCTTTATCACAATGATTTGATACAAAATTGCGTCCTCTCTATATCATATTTCCACAATATCGTAACTTTAGCTATGTTGCAACCATTTAAAAACCTCCGATATCCATTTCTCCGATACCTATTAACTCTTGCCATGTGTCACTCCTCCTTCGACCATTATTATTATCATTATAAATTGAAAATCCACTTAATTAATTTAAAAAGGTATCTTGGCATAAGTTAGTTTAACACGTTTTTATAGTTTTTTTATAGCTCTGATACCACTTGTTATAGCTCACACCATACATTCACTCCTTAAGGAAGGAGAACACTACACAAGCCATATGCTTGTTCATACAATATTCCTTCACACAATTCCTTGACCTCCCTCCATGTGGAGTCTCTAGCCTCTATATAGGCCTCATACATATAATACCATGGGTCATGACCATGGTTCCATCATACCATCAACTAATACCATGGGCCCATTACCTTATTACTAACTACTTGTGGTCCCTTACATGACATGGGTTAACCACCTTATTTATTACTATGGCCCATCCCATTATTACATTATTACCTTGGGTACCTCCCTTGGTACCCCATATTATCCCCCTAGGTATATAATAAGTTTAATCTATGTTTTCACTAATTTAATATAAAATCCAACTATATATCATTGAGTCTATTTTCTGTTTGACAAAGAGGCTTCCACGGCTAAAGACGAAACAAATCCAGTCAAAGAAACTCCTCCAGGTGGTGCAAAACAAACTTAAAATGGGCAGGGGTCGTTGAAGTTGTTATTCAAAGATCACCATGCGTGTGAATTCCACCTATCAGTTCCAAGAAAGCTATACAATCTTATCAGAGCACTAACCAAGCTGGGCATTTTCTTAACCATGGAAATCTATATCCAACTAGAGCTCCAACATAAGCATAACCTCCATATCTATATTCTTTTAATAAAATATGTTATTGAGAGATATGGGGGGATTGTTATTATTTCTCTTTATATAACTATGACTTCTTGGATGAGTCCAAGCGGAGGGTGGGGGGAATGCATGAGATAGAGTAGAGAATATAATAGAGAGGCATTATTAGAATAGGAGATTCTTTCACAAATATGTGATTTATGTGATTGGGGTTTGGACTCTATCAATTCTGAGCTAGGTAAAGAGAAGCAAGGTTTGCACTATTGTAGCTGTTGTTTCTATCAGCAGGGTTCACAACTTGGAGAAGGCTTGTTGAAGATCAAATCTTGTATTGAGCAGGAGAGGAGATTTTATTAGTTTGTATAAAGATACTATTATTTTTAATAACAAATTGCATTCCTTTTTGGTAGCAGAATTATGTCTATGGAATTTATATTGTGTGCTAATGTCAATATTGATTATTATGTTGTAGATGAGCTATTTGATCTTCAATACATAAATATGTTATCATTTATCTCTTTCTATTACTTATTGAGATCAGATTTCTGAGTAGCTATTTACTTAGAAACTTGCTACCTTATCCTGATTTAATAACCAGTAACGTTATGTGAACTAATTCCTAATGCTATTGGTTCATTATTTTTTGTTTTCATTAACATTATGTGAACTACTTCCTAATGTTAGTGATTCAACAGTTATCATTTATTGATCTCTTAAACATGGCATGATGAGAAATTACAATGTCAGTTAAATGAACTATTTCTTTAACCAGATATTCATCATAAGCTTTTCATGCTAAAATCCCAATTATTATTATTCTTGCTCTTGGTTGCATGGAGGACTAATTCTTCATCAAATTGAGATAATCTTAGGGAATATAGAGTTAGCTATGCATTTAGTTTAAAGACTGATTTATATAATTATTAATCAGTTAGGTTGACTTTAAAAGAAGACATCAAATATTTTTCAATTAACTATTAATAGCTCCATGATTTCTCTCTCTCTTCTCAAAATACAAATCACATTGCCCTAATGATGGACTCACTAAGCTAGTCCGAAACGTTGGTTTCAAAAACTGTTCACAGGTTTTTCCACAAACATAAAATAGCTAGGATGAGTTTACAATGATGTTCCTTCACACCTTTCAACGATACAATTACAAAAAGGTGTGCAAACAATACTTGAATTGCGTAGGACAGAAGGCGAGCCCTTGGATGAGTTTGCATAAGTATTTAATTTTTCTTCCTTGTAATTCTAATGAAGAATCAGATACCAAGGAAGATAATAATAAAGTTATTTATGGCAATGAAAATATTGAACTTGGTTCTCCTTCATCTTCAAAAATTGTTTTAATTGATTCCCAATCCTCAAATGAATCTGTTTGTGAAAGTGAAAAAGATAATAGTTCAAACACTTCCTCTCATAGTCATAATAATTCAATGATTATAAATCAACTCCAATTTCTCAATCCTATAATGATAATGTGCCTTCTTGCAGTTTTAATCTTGAGGATAATAATGATTTTAAATTCACAATCACTTGTAAAAAAGAAATCTATGTAAGCAAACTTCCACTATGTTGTAACATAATATGTAACATAGATGTATATTACAAATTACCATTCTCTCTTTTTTTTCAATTTCTTTCTTTGTTCAAATTTATTTTTGATTTTGTGCACATACTACTTTGGCATCTTAAGAAACAAAATTCCACACTCTTGTCAAATGCATTAATTAGTACATGCAATAATCAATTTCAAAATTTCAGTCAACTATTTCATTTTTGTTGGGTAGTGGATCCTCCCATAGTGGATTTTTGGGGCTTGTAACCCGAATTTTGGTCAAAAGTAGTGTAAGGCCCCACAAAATGCAGGCACGGAGCGCAAGAGTCTAGGGTTGTCCGCACTAAAATATTGTAATTTAATGTAGAATGTGTCGGCCTACCCATGGTCCACGGACCAAGGGAATGTATAAATAGAGCGAGGCTCTAAGTGTAGAAGTTAGAGTTTTAGGATTGATCTTAAGTGATATGGGTTTTTGAATAAGATATTCAGTCTGAGTCTGTAAGTTCGAGTCTTGGGCTGTAGGAAGAGGAAGAGGTTTTGCAATTATGTGTGCAAAGGCCTAGTAGAGTTTGCAGCTGTGTGCGCGGACCCCTGCAGCTGAGTGCGCAGGGCGGAAATGGGGTTGTAATGGAACAAGAGTTTAATAAAAGCTAAGTTGATTATGAAATATCGTGCATCTATAAGTAGATCTGTAGGCTTATGCTTCTGTTATATGTTTATGCATCTCCTTACAGTTTGTGATTGCATGCACTTGTTATGAATGTGGAATGATTGATAAGAATATTGGGCCCATAAAATTAAGTTAAGATCTATAATAATAACATCATAAGGATAAAGGATCTAGACTACAACTCTTCGTGCTCCTTATGGAGCAACGAGAAGGCCAGACAGTTGTGCAGAGCAGTGCGAGCACGTAGGATCGGTTCGTGAACTTCCTAGACTTCATCAAGACATCCCTAGGGTGTGGAAACTTGGTTCCAGCACCCTCCCATACTACCTCGGGTGAGACCTTAGTCTGCGCACCGCAGACTATTGTCGAAAGGGCTAGTAGTTTCAGGATTTGTTTGGCTAAATCACTTCTGAACCTGGGTTAGGTCCCAACAAGCCAAAAAATGGTTTTGTTGTCGGAACTAGGATCTGCCTAAGGGATGTCTGATGTCGGAACACTGGAACCCTACATAAGGAAATTGAAGAGTGGTTGGATCAGAAGCTTCACGAGTTCATGGCATAAG
The DNA here is from genome assembly GCA_000404065.3 of Pinus taeda. NCBI lineage: Eukaryota > Viridiplantae > Streptophyta > Pinopsida > Pinales > Pinaceae > Pinus > Pinus taeda. Next base: position 44,935 of record APFE031126480.1, read on the forward strand.
AAAATAAAACTCTGCAGATATCCGAGAAAAGGTGGCTGGATCGCTACGTATATATGGAAATCCATGAGATCTTCATCGCGTCCTTCTCTTCAGAGCTGTATGATTGGATCGGGAGGTTAGCCGACAACCAGGGAAGGTATAAGCTCGATCAACCGATAGTGTGGACTTCAGAGTTAATGCATAGGCTAGAGGCATCAGAAGAAAGATCGCGCGGGATGTGGACCATTGGCTCGACCGGATAATAGGGGGATTTATCACTGAGTTTGTGATAGACACAACTGTGAGCTATAGTGAAGCAGAATGACATTCTATTAAGGGACCGCGAGGTAGGTACATTAAATCCATGAACACCTGGATTAAGATGTTGTTATGTGAAAAGCGGGTTATGCGAATACATTAATGATTGGAATGATGTGGAGCGGAAAGATATATAAAGGTATCAAAGGATTAGGAAACATTGCCTTAATTTCACCTTCGCGAGAGAGTGAGGAAGAGCGTGCTCGAGTTTCTCTGAGAAGTGCGGTCAGTTTGATAAGGCAACACATTCCGCAATTATCACCTCCACTTACACCTTCACGCGCTTCACCTAATTCACATCCATCTTCACCCACCCCATCTCCACCACCCCCACAGTTCAACATGGAAAGCGTGATCAAGCTATCCATATTCAAAGGAGTAGGGAATGAGGATCCAAACCGGTTCTGGTTCGTGGTAAGAGCAGTGTGGGTGATCCAGGTTATCTTTTGTTTATAGATGCATTAAAATAATTACATATACAGTTTGTAGCTTATTCAAAGAGAAAATTTAAATGTGCACATTTGAGAGAAAGAAGAAGAAGAGCATAAGAAGACAAGAAGACAAGAACTTGATAATGGGGTTCGTCCCTCCTGGACTACATCTCTAGGCCTTGCTCGATCAATGGGGAGGCATTCATTCATTAAAAATGGCATCAAAAGAAGTTACATTCATCAATTTACAAAATGGAGCATTATACCTCCATGCTGAAAAGTGCCTAAAAATTGGAGAGCTCTGTTGCAGAAACTGACACCACCAATAGATTCCTGTCGCTGAGAAGTGTAAAATCCATATAAATCTTGCCCAATTCTGGGTCTGGGCCAAAATCACCTTCCTGCAAAAATGCTGCTCAAGCAAGGTTCCACCAGTTTTTCTCAGCTGCTCAGGGTTCCGCCACCTGGTCTCAAAATCCGTGCCCCTGATCTCTCCTCCCGCAAATGGTAAAAAAAATGAGTTTAAATAATTCTGGGCAGACTTAGCCATAATATGGTTATGGGTTATATTTATCAAAACCCATTTTTATATAACCATTTACCAACTTTAATAAACCATATGCCATAATATATAAAATATATATTTGTTTGTCTTTGATTGGGGAGTGGGCCCATACTCCACGGGACTGCACTTGCCCACCCCAACCTACGACATCCTTTTTTAAACTTAGGTTGTACGTTGAAGCTTTATGTGGGGCGGCGGGACCACCACGTGGCTGCCCCTAAGCCATGCGTATCTTACCATATCCTGTTTACCATGATACGCTGGTTCAACCATAATCTGCATTGGGCTTTGCTTGGTTTATGTGCCATACATGGGTTGGCATGGTTACGTTGGTTATATTATGGTTCATGTTATAACCCTTTTTGATATGGTGGTTTAATAAGTATAGCATATGGTTATGACTTTTACCATATTATGATATGGTTTTGATCTTTATATATATTTTTTAGATTTTGGTTATTTTTTCCTTTTGATTTGATTTTTCAATTATAACCAAAATGTTTTCTTGTGCAGGTTTAGGAGGCTAATGAAGGGCTGCCATGTGAGTCCCACGTGCTGACTGAGATGCCATGTGGTGCACTGTGGGCCCCATTTTTCCCCTGCCATACCAAACTTTGAAGAGCTCTATCTTTTGCATACGAGCTCGAATTGACCAACTGTTCACACCACCGCGATCAAGAAGACGAGCCCCTTCAACTGATGCCATCAAATTCTCCTTTCTACCATTTTGAATTTCGAGCCTTTATCCATCCCCTTGGTGTCTCAAGATCCTCCTAGATCAGTGGGAAGCACAAGGGGTCACAAATGACAACATTAAGAAGGCCACATTGGTGAGTGCACTGTAGGATCATGCACTGACATGGTATATCAAGCACTCAGATGATCACCCAAATGTAGGAATAGCGAAGATCCAGATTGCGTTGAAAAAAGAATTTAGCTGGCCGAGATCAGAGACACAGTCAATCATCGGGTTTAAAGAGATCGCGATGCTTCTAGGCGAGACCCCCTGGGATCTAGATCAAAGGCTGAAGAATATGATCCACGAGGCTAATATGACACTAATGGATGCACAACACCGTGCATGGTTTGTGGCATCTTTGACACCACACTTGAGGATGGAGTTGTCATAGCAGAAGCTTTCAACCTAGGCCGAAGCACTGGAAATGGCGATGAGGTTGCATGAAACACCTATACAGGATTCGAGATTGGGAGTCCAATAGACCCACGTGCAACTGCAAAACCTATGCTTGGAGATGCAGAGTTTGAAGTAGGATAGGGTGCCACAGCTAGAGGCACATGAAGAAGTGTGGTGCAAAAAATGTAAAGGCTAGGGCCACGACAAGGATCAGTGTCCAGTATTTGCGAACTACTTGGTAGGAGGGGGACCAATGCCGTTGAGACTAGAGGCACAGGCAGGGCCAAGTATGGCACTTGCGCTCTGGTGCACAATCTATCAGGTGGGAGGAAAGCACACGATGGACAACTGTCATTTGTTGTAGAAGTATACCCAGACTCCCCAACAACTATTTTGCAATTTTTGTAGATCAGTGGGCCACGACGAGCGTACTTGTCGCAACTATGACTTAATGATGGAGCGAACCCCTGCATATAGAATGCAGACAGAAACGTGAGGCATTGACCCAGCTGTGGGGATGGCACGTGCTAGATTTCAAGGGTGAGGTCAAGGATGAGGAGGAATGGGGCCAGGAAGGGGCCGCAGACAATTGATCTGTTACAATTGTGGAGGACTGGAGCACTACGCCCGCGATTGTACCAACCCGACAAGACTATCTTGTTCATACTGTGCTCAAATCGATCATGAAGCAATAGATTGTCTTACATTGATCACGCAGATGCATGAGAAAGGGGTACTTTAGCCCACTCCAACGCAGAATATTCAAATGATGAGGTCTGAACGGCGCGAAGAAGACCCAATTGTGAATATGGTGCTCAGAAGCGATGCGACCACAGGAAAAGATAAGGGGAAGCAGCCTGAGGAAGATACATGGGTTTGCAAGGCCCCTACAAAAGAACCTAAGTTTGACTTGGAATGTACAAAGGAGCCATTTATGGAAGCTAAGAAGAGCTTCGTGGAGGCCTCTACTTCAGGTAGTAAGGATCAACTAGAACTAGGAATGGATCCTTCTATGCTTACTACCTTTTTAGAGACATGCATGAAGCTGCTGCGCAATAATAGGAAATTAAGGGACTACAAGAACTAATAACTAGGTGCACAAGGTCAGGTGAACCGCGCATAGTCCGGAAACTAAGGAAGCATACATTGCGCACCAGGAGGGAGATGAGATTAAGGGCGTAGATTGGCTAATATGAAATGGATCAGGTAATTCTAGACTTGGGTTCAGACGTGAATGTGTTACCAAAGCAGACATGGGAACACATGGGTAGGCCTGCATTGCAGTGGTCCCCTATTCAATTACGGATGGTGAACCAACAAAAGGTCTTGCCCATGTGGAGATTGCAAGGGGTAGCAGTGGATTTCAAAGGCATGAGCACGCAGACGGACTTTGAAGTAATAGATATTGTGGATGTCAGCAACCCTTACCCCACGTTGCTAGGAATAGACTGGGCCACTGATATGGATGGAGTCATCAACCTTAAGAAGCAGAAGATGATATTCAAGAAAAAGTCCCTTCGCGTAGTAGTTGCTCTAGATCCGAGCGAAGGTGTGTGCTACACCGAACCTGTGCGCGATGATGACATCAATGATGAGATGGATTGCATTTACCAGATAATGATGCAAGAATAGGATCGAGTAAACCTGAATGCGGATGGGAGAATCTCCTGGGAGTGCGACAATTCTTGTACTTTGGATTTAGATGAAGAGATAGAACACTAGAAGAACCGGTTGCACGAAGTGACAACACTGAATTACAACATGATGATTAGATCACTGCGGTGTGTGACGACCGAAGCAAGGGAATTTCCAACATATGATGGGGTAACAGGAGTGGATGAATTCTTGGACAACTTTGAAAGTGTAGTACCGAAGCAGCAATGGTACAATGCACTGGAATGGGCGCTGCATGCGACACCCGCACGATGGTGGAGTACACATCAGAAGACTATGGGAAACTAGTATGAATGTAGAAGACGGATGCGCTTGCGATTTGGAAGTTCCCAACGACGAACGCGAGCCATGAAACCAGAACGAAGCATTTTGCGAGCCTGCCTGTGTCGATGGGTGCAGATGTGTGCTGTGCAAACATGTCCCGGACTAAGGATAAAAAATCAGAACCCAATGTGGTAGCAGGAAAAGCGATAAAAATTCCACGTCATAACCTTCACAAAACTACGCGGAATCATGAATAGAGTCTACCAGATGGGACGAACTGATGGGGACCTACACGTGCCAGTGGTCCGATGGGCCTATGGGTCCATGTGCAAGAATTTGAGCACGGAAATGGTTCCGAAGACGATGAGCAAAGTCAAGGCCATAGCTTTGGGAAATAATCCTCACATAATCACTCCTATAATTGTGATAGCGTGTAGGGACCAGAGCGAAGAGATTATGCAGCCACACAAGGACGAACATATGTAGATACAAGAAGCCATTCAGCGAGGGAACCTTGAGCTTCACGAACTCAAAGAAGATCGGGTACGACTGAAGCAGGAAAGCTTCTTAATGGACGAGGATATCAGAAAGTTGGAAACCAAAATCTCACAAGCATTATGCATTGACATAGGGACGAGGCCACATATGGGAAACCCTACCACTGCACTAGAAGATTGTCATCGATATTTTTTAGCTATACTACCATGGTTGCGACAACACCTTATCAGACAAAGTCACCAAGGAAGCGCACCGCATAAGGAAGAATGTGAGGTGTTGACGGGTGTGAGGGTAACTAAGGGAGGCCCACGGACCAGATTTAAAGGTGACTTGAAGCCTCACACTAGTAGTGCGACCACATAAATATCCGTAGGGAGCACAGTCTCAGCGCTCTAAGCAATTGAAAGAGAGCACAGGACTATAAACGAGTCCGTATGGGAGCTGCGCGACACGAAAGTTGCGCATAGGATCAATATGATGCGCATGTTACGTTCGCACACGAGGGACTGTGCTGCTGCATGGAAAGGCTGGAAAGTGACCGTTGGTGTCATTTTTCATGACAAGACGGCCAATTTAAGACAATGAAGAGTGGACGGTGGGCAATTAAGACACAAATTCAAAACTAGATTTGGGACTATTTGCCGCTAGTCTCACATTAATGAGCTGAATCTGGGGGGGAATGGTCAAATTTGAATTCAAAAGGATCTATAAATCATAGGTGGCCCTCTACCAAACAACCCTTGGCATTTTGAGAATCCAGTTGTTGCATTATCAAGTGGGCATGAACCTGATGAATTTGGAGGTTGTAAGAGCAAGTCCATGGTTTGAAGCATTACCAAAGGAGACACAGGATTCCTTGATTAGAATAATGTCAACCACCAAGGGAGCTGCGTAGAGTTCTATGCCACCAGTAGGGGATGCATTAGAAATCCCTAAATCGCCTCGGACGCCAAGGCCCAAAAAGGACCCACAGGTAGCAGGACTAGTCCGTATGTCCCCATGAAATCCGTAGTTTGACAAACTATCGATGGAAGAAAAGGGAAAAACAATTAATATTGAGAGCGATGATGAGGAAGAGGATCCTCAGACCTTTGTAGAAGAAATGGAACTAGAGGAAGAGATGGAATAAGACATCCAACCAGTACACGCCACAACAAAGTTGCCCAAGTATGTCCCTTTGCAGAAAGGGAGGGTAAAGGTACCTAAAGATTTGGATGTCGTTAAAAGCACGATCAACACCCCGTTCCTCCCCGCGGGAGTTCTATTCAAAGGTTCAGCTGTGGGCTGCGTACCCACTATGAAGTTTGAAGACTGGGACCTCGTGGATAGTGAGAAGTTCCCCCATTTGGAAACTAGCCAACTGATGGAAAAAAGCATGGAGGAGGCAGTTACAACACTACAACCATGGACATGGCTGCGTGGGGGAGGAGGCCAGGCTACTCCACCTCCTATCGATTCCACACTTTCATCGGGCCCCAATCACGATATTTGTCATTAGGCAATTGCTTTTCCTGGTGCACAATGGGTACTTGTGGCTGGAGGAGCCCATTCCCATCATGACGAAGCTCATTCATAAGATTTCTCAGCTTCCCTGTATGGGAAGGGACCTCGCGGAAATAGCCGGCACAAGTGGAGACTTGGTGATTGTAGAGGCCATGAAAAAGAAATATAAGTTGGAGAAAAAGTAGAGGGGTTACGTTATTACTAGTATTCGGAACAAAGGGGTTCGTGTCGCTACCCAATTGTTGGCAGGAAAGGTGATGAGAAAATACCGTGGAAATGAGATACCAGCAACAATCATCGCACTGGCCAAGCAATGCGCAAAAGGGGTATGGTTCAACTGGGCGCAATTCCTCTGCGATGAGTTCCTAACAAACTGCAGGGAGGTCCAAGTGCAGGGTAAGACCTTCCACTACGTGTAGTTTCTCTTATCCATCCTGTTGGTTACTGGCGAATTGCCTGAGGATAGTCAGTTTCCTCCCCTTGACCAGGACTAGCCAGAGGCAACAAAAAATGCATCGCTATGGGCGATGAAGGATTCCACGTGAATTCGAGAAACCAAGATCTTCTGGGTATTGATGGAGGTGAGCGTACAACTGTGGATCAAAAAATGGCCGCACCTAACCGCTTCGGTATACGACAATTTGAAGAGCTTTGTAGACTTTAAAGTAGATATGCACAATGTGTATATCAGGGTGCGGAAGGATCCAGAGCAAAAGTGGACCACACTCCCCTTCATCACAATAGATGACGCTATTTTCGTGGTGCTCAACACATGGCCACCGGAATGGTGCGCACCAGATCTGGTGGTGGGCGATGAGATGGAGATCCAAAGATAAAAGGATGCTGCCAAGCTGCTAGCACAACATAAGCAGAACGAACAACTAGCTGAAGAAGTATGGGTGTCTCGGGAGGCAGCAAAGGCTGTTATGGAAAAGATAGCAATAGTAGAGGCCGCTATGCCACAGGAAGAAAGAGGCCTGAACTTGACCACAGGGCAGGGGAAAGATGACATGACAAAAGGCATGGACCCAAGCACCACCTCTACACAATTGAAATGACTGCGCGCAATAGAACGAACTGGGCCACATAAGAAGACCAAGGCTTCCAAGTTGGATGGGGAGCCTATTACACTAACCGAGGGTGACCTATATGACATCGGTGACATAGTTCATGAAGTCAACAGGGAGGCGCTCCAGGAGGCAATGATGGAGCAACAAAATGTGTTGACGCAACTCTAGGAACTTCAGGTGTGGTCCTCACAAATGGAATGGTAGCCGCCTACAGGGCTACGGGTACATCAGCAACCGAGAAGTTGCTATAGGCCAAAATGGCTAATACCATCACGCTATCGGAAGGAGCACTGACAGTGGATAACATAGAGGATAGAGCCATGGTAGGCTAGCTCAAGGGACTTGGACTAAACTTGGCTGCGCTTTCACGAGAGATATTGTATCAGCTGCAGGATGGAGAGATGACAGAGCTCCACACTAGGGAAGGACACGCCGTACAGATGCTCAGTGAACAATGAATCAACATCGAGTTGCTGAGCCTCCAACGTGATGAAGCAGTAGCACAGACTCAACAATTGGAGCAAATATTTGAAGAAGCATGTCACCACATCCCCGAGCTAGAAATTGCAACAGACTTACCAGTAGGTATACGGATACATAAATTGGCCAGTGGATTCCGCGAGGTGAAGGGGGAAGCAACGTGGACCCAGTTGGACCTCAACTTGCAGATCGCAGAGTTGAGGCTGAAGGCGCAACCCTTTACACCGCCGGAGGTTAGAGAGCAGCGACACCGTGCCATTCAATAAGGGTTGGAAGCAATAAAGCGCGTCATACAAGATTGCATAGGCTTGTTAGATAAGTCACTCGTTACCCTCACTTCACTACAAGAAGACCCAACGCTATAGCGGTTAGAGACTGAAGCACGAGAGTTGTAGCAAGCCTATGACAATGTCCAGGGGACCGCATAGATGGTCGCCCTTACTCAATGACTGACCAAGATGAGGGAGGCCCATGCTCTAAAGGCACAGGCAGACGCCACGCGTCAGAAAGAAGTAGTGCTTAAAGAATGCATCTAGCCTTGGCTCGAGGAAGCATTCACAGTCACTGCCCAGATCGAGGGAAAGCTGGCACAGATGTAAGGCATATATGCACTCAGGCAAGGAATTGCACCTGACAATGAAGCATCAGAGATACGCGCACAATGGATACAATGGACAACGGAGGAATTTGTGGCAGGTATCCATGAAGCGCAAAATTTGCTGGATGGACTTCGAGCAAAGATCACCTCACTAGCTGAGTGACTTGGGACAAGTCACGATCATTGTGTTGGGGGCCTATTGGGGAGTGGATCCCCCCATAGCAGATTTTTGGGGCTTGTAGCCCGATTTTTTGTCAAAAGTAATGTCAGACCCTGCGAAATGCAGGCGCAGAGCGCGAGAGTCTAAGGTTGTCCGCCCTAAAATATTGTAATTTAATGTAAAATGTGTTGGCCTACCCATGGTCCACAGACCATGGGAATGTATAAATAGAGCAAGGCTCTAAGTGTAGAATTCAAAGTTTTAGGATTGATCTTAAGTGATATGGGTTTTTGAATGCGATATTCATTCTGAATCTGTAAGTCCGAGTCTTGGGTTGTAGGAAGAGGAAGAGGCTCTGCAACTGTGTGCGTAGAGGCTTGGTAGAGTTTGCAGCTATGTGCGCAGACCCCTGCAGCTAAGTGCGCAGGGCGGAATTGGGATTGCAATGGAACACGAGTTTAATAAAAGCTAAGTTGATTCTGAAATATTGTGCATCTATAAGTAGATCTGTAGGCTTATGCTTCTGTTATATGTTTATGCATCTCCTTACTGTTTGTGATTGCGCCCACTTGTTATGAATGTGGAATGATTGATAAGAATATTGGGCCCATATAATTAAGTTAAGAGCTATAATAATAACACCGTAAGGATAAAGGATCTAGACCGCGACTCTTCACACTCCTTACAGAGTGACGCAAAGGCTAGACAGCTGTGCAAAACAGTGCGAGTGCGCAGGATCAGTTCAAGAACTTCCCAGACTTTATCAAGACATCCCTAGGGTGCGGAAAATTGGTTCCATCACCCTCCCACACTACCTCAGGTGAGACCTCAGTCCGTGCACCGCGGACTGTTGTCGAAAGGGCCGGTAGTTTCGAGATTTGTTTGGCTAAATCACTTCTGAACCTGGGTCAGGCCCCAACAAGCCAACAATTTTCTTCTTAGGTTGAGGTTCTATCTTATGATTGGACAATTGATTTTAGATTTCCAAATGCATTTTACATGAATGATAGCACTCGAGAGTACATCTCTACATTTTGACCAACCATGCATTCTTTTAAGAAATCTTCCTCATTGCTATCCACTAGATTCTTTTGAAAATAAGATTTCTGTTTTTTCTTTTTCTTTACAACAACCTTTCATTTGCAAAGATTTAACATTTAATACTAGTTTTCTATTTCGTCTCTCTTTGAATTCTTTTCAAACATTTAATCACATCCTTATCTTGATGATCCTATAGACAAATATTTGGAAGAGTTTCAAGGGAAGTATTTTGTAAATGTTTTTATTTTTATTTTTTCATTTTAAAAGTACGTAGTGTGTTTCATTTTTGTCTTAATGTTTTAGATACAATTTTATTTTTGCTAACATTTGTTGTTTGCATGCATGGAGTAAACAAAGCACTTGAATGGCTTCACTATAAATTTGATCTTACCTAGTCATAATCTACTTTTTAGATTAGGATTAGGAATAAATTAGATTTCTTTTTGTTAATATTTTGTACATTGAATAAAAAAATGGTTTTTAAATATTTTAAAATACATGGAATAAGATGAAGACTAATGAGGTAAACTTATTATCAAGTTATTCGAGGTATGCATTTGCATTTTTATTATCATCTAGTAGCGTTTTTATTTTAGTTTGTTCTTTTCTGCTTTGGTTTTTTCTTTCTTATATTTTTGTTGTTCTTTCTGTAGGTTTGGGTTTGATTCAATTTCTACGAATAAGACAATTGTGATAAACATAAATGCTCAATAGTCTTATGGAGTTTCCTTAACTTTTAATTTTCCTTATCATTTTCAAGACATGTTTTTAAAGCAAGTCTTGATTAAGGAAATAAATCCCTATTAAGCTCTCAAATGCAATTTTTAATCACAACTCTTCATTAGGTAGTTTTTAACAAAATCATGAATAAGAAACTCATTTAACAAGACAACATTTTACTTGACAAAGACATAACAAGATATTAAATTCCTTATGTCAGGACATTGCTTTTATCTTATTTGAGTTATGCCTATTTCATGATTTTGCTTGTAATGATTTAATTTATTTCAGTTGGGTTTGCATTTCTCTTTGCTCCTTCTTTTAGACCCGATTTCATGAAATCACATTTTGTTTCCTTTTGAAAATCCCCTTATGTGTGATTTTGGTGATATTACCAACCTTTTAGTTGGAGGGCCTTTTCCACCCACCTTTGGTCTAATATATGAGGAATATTTACTCTTATTTAATGAAATTCATTGGTAAAAGGAAGAATATCAGGTTAATTATGAAATTTCTGTCTTTCAGATTCATATTTGAAACTCTTATTATATTGTTTTTCTTTATCCTTTTGATGATCTCACTTTATAACATAAGAGATAATTTTGTTTTTGCAACAACTTATATTATAAACAACTCTTGCTAAAGCAACAAAAAGCAACAAACAATTTTAGTATTTTTATAATTCTTCTATGTCATCCCAATCTCTCAAGGAGAAGATTTGTCTCCCCATTTATGATAAAAGTATTAGAGTGTAAATCAAAAGTTGTTTAAAATACTTGAAAGATAGGGGGTCTCTGTAATGAGCCAACCTACTATGATCATGGGTCTTGATGGTTATGACACTATCGTATCTAGTCACCAAACCAGGATAATAACTTATTGCAATTCACTGTGAGACGAGAGGTCTCATAATGAATCAATTTGTTAAGGACTATCAACGATTGTGAATGACATTGTCAATATTTGATGACCAAGCCAATATAATGGCCTTTAGATTTATTAATGAATTATGTCTCAACTAAAATATTTAAACATAGATGGGATACAAACATTTCTTTTGGGCTAAGAGGTAACCCTATCGAGGATATGGATGCCTCCTGACAGCAATGGCTCTACCTATGACAACAAGAGTTCATCTTTCTTACTAAACATAATGATAAGATTTTGTTCTTTAAGTTTAAGATGATATCAATTAAATAACTGTTGTCAAACATGACTCCTATAATAAATTTTGGAGATATACAAAATGATAAAACTCTGCTATTCGTTATTGGGATTCCATTGAAAATCCGAATCCTAGAATTTTGATTGATTTAACCTTATTCATTTTTCTTAGAGTTTCATCATTTTTGCAGATATAAATATTTCTTCCCAGTGTGTCGCCATTGTTGTGGTAAAAACACAACCCCCCCATTATTCACTTAATGCTCATTATGGGGCCCTTTGATTGAATGGTTGGTAATATTACTATTTGATTTTGAGTATTTGGATTGCTTCAATGATTCAATATTTTCCTATCTTCCTATCATAACTTTTTGATCTCATTTGGTTGTTTGGTTTGCAAATGGTGCCTAAATGAAGTTTGGACATTTTCACTGCCTTGGCCTACGAAATCTATTAAATGTACATTACTTCTATTTTATAAACTTATTTGTTTGTAAATAATAAAATTTTATCTGTAAATATTAGTTTTATTTTAATTTTTAATCAATTTGATTAATCATGAAAATAACCCCCGAGACGAAAAGTCCCGAACCTCATACCAAGTGGCTGCAGTTCATTTATATATTGTAAACTATGAGTATTTGAAAGGACCCACCTGTCACATCATTATTTCCGCTTCTGAGTGTCGACGATTGAATATTTTCAACTCAAAAAGCTTTTAAAAACTCCAATCTCTGATAAGCGATATAACCTCTTGCTCAGACCTTTGATATTCATATCCCTCCAACCACCGATATTCCGATAATCAATTCTTCTGACCTCTGATATAATATTTGCTCCGAATTATGATATGTACCAATCTCCGATATGTCAAACCTAATATGGTTTAAGATTTGATTTAATTGTGACATTGCATCCGCTCATATATCAGAACTTTTGAAATGGCACACATCTAAAATCTCCGATAAGACCTAATATTCCAATCTCCGATATGGTTGCGGATCTGATGGGATTTATCACAATGATTTAATACAAAACCGTGTCCTCTCTATATCATATTTCCACAATATCGTAACTTAGGCTATGGTGTGACTGTTTCAAAACCTTTGATATCCATTTCTCTGATACCTAGCAGCGCTTGCCATGTGTCACTCCTACTCCGACCATTATTATTATTATCATTATAAATTCAAAATCAACTTAATTAGTTTAAAAATGTCTCTTGTCATAAGTATAGTTTAACACATTTTTATAGTTTAGTTTATGTTTTCGCTATTTTAATATAAAATCCAACTATTTACCATTAACTCTATTTTTTGTTTGACAGAGAGGCTTCCATGGCCAAATAAGCAACATATCCAGTCAAAGAAAATCCTCCAGGTGGCGCAAAACAAACTTAAAATGGGCAGGGGCTGTTGAAGCTGTTATTCAAAGATAACCATGCCTGTGAATTCCACCTATCAGTTCCAAGAAAGTTGTACAATATTATCAGAGTGCTATCCAAGCTGGGCATTTTCTTAACCATGGTAATCTATATTCAACCAGAGCTCCAACAAAAGCATAACCTCTAGATCTATATTCTTTAATAAACTATGTTGTTGAGAGATATGGGGGGATTGTTAATATTTATCCTTGTATAAATGTGACTTCTTGGATGAGTCCAAGGGGGGTGGGGAATGCACAAGATAGAGTAGAGAATAGAATAGAGAGGCATTATTAGAATAGGAGATTCTTTCACAGATCTGTGATTTATGTGAGGGGTTTGGTCTCTTTCAATTATGAGTTGTATAAAGAGAAGCAGGGTTTACACTATTGTAGTTGTTGTTTCTATCAGCAGGGTTCACGACTTGGAGAAGGCTTGTTGAAGATCAAATCTTATATTGAACAGGAGAGGAGGTTTGATTTATTGTATAAAGATACTATTATTTTTAATAACAAATTGCATTCCTTTTTGGTAGCAGAACTATGCCTATGGAACTCATATTGTGCAATACTTTCAAAATTGATTCTTATACTGTATATTAGCTATTTGATCTTCAGTACATAAATCTATTATCATTTATTTATTACCATTACTTATTAAGGTCAGATTTCTGAGTAGCTATTTACTTAGGAATCTGCTATCTTATCCTGATTTAATAACCAGTAAAGTTATGTGAACTAATTCCTAATGCTATTGGTTCATTATTTGTTGTTTTCAATAAAATTATGTCAACTACTTCCTAATGTTAGCGATTCAACAATTATGATTAATTGATCTCTTAAACATAGCATGATAAGGAATTACAATGTGAGTTAAATGAACTATTTCTTTAACTAGATATAATCATAAGTTTTTCTTGCTAAAATCACAAATATTATTATTCGTGTTCTTGGTTTCATGAAGAACTAATCCTTCATCCAATCGACATAGTCTTAGGGAATAGAGAGTTAGATCTGCATTCAGTTTAAAGATTACATTTCTAGAATTCCTCTTCTTAAAAAGGCAAAGCATTAGAGGTGGTTTGGCTGAGCCCCAAATTAGCTTAAGGTATTACTTTCTTGCCTAGCTAGCAGCAAGGGAGTCATATTGATTACTCTTTCTCTATTAGTGAGAGAATAGAGATATTATAAGGTAGCATAGATTTAGAGAAAGGGTAACTAGACCAAATTGAACTAGTTGGAACTACCATTTCAACGGAAAAGGGATTGCTTTAAGTTCCCAACTGGGTGGTCTCCCTTACATGTTGATGAGGCCATTTTTGTCAAGCAACAGGAAGTTAGGGGTTGTGATTGATATTGAAATATGCTTCAAATGAGTCTTGGGATTTTTTCTATAGCTTAATTCCTAAGATGTTTCAGACCATGAAACTAATGAAATAGAGGCAAGATTATTGGAAATCGTGATTATTGTTAGACTAAAACATGTAGTTTTTAGGCAATGATCACATTCCCTGAGATAAGGATCCATGAGAGACGATTACTCCATGTCAAGAAAAACATGATTATTGTTAGACTTGTACTAGGGGGGTTTATCTAATGTCCAACAATACCCCCCTAGTACAAGTCTGGTTTGTATCAAACTTGTGACCTATGCTCTGATACCACTTGTTGGGAATCACAATTTCCATTAGACCAAAATGCATAGGTGTTATTCAATGATTGCATCGCCAAAGATAAGGATCCAAAAGAGGTGGTTAGACCATGCCACAAAAATTACAAAGAACACTAGTTTATCCAATGTCCAATAGAGATAATTGGGTATATAGTCAAAATTTCAAGTTTTTGTTTGCTATAATTTCAGAGATACGCCTTGTGGAAGTGAAGGATTTTGAATGACCCTAAAATCAATTTCAAATAGATCGACTTTGATTTTTTGTTGTAACTTCTTTTCTATGATTTTTTAGACTGCAAAGTTTTTAGAGATATGAAGAGACATGCAGAAGTTTCATAGCTAAAATTCTCAAAATATTGTTTGAAAAATTGGATACATGGTATGCTATATAGGTTTGTTCTTCGGAAGAGGCCAAAAAAACATGTTTTGGAAGAAACAATCCTAGTGAAGGTAGAAGCAAAAAGCAGGATTAATGAAGGCATAAGAAACTAGCAAACTTTTTGAAGGCAAGAGTAACTGGTAAACTTGGCAAAGGCATACATAGCAAGAAGACTTAGTGAAGTAGGTTGGTGCCTACAAATATTTTCTATAGTGGGGATTGATATCTCCAATAGGTCAGTTCCTACAAATATTTGTAGTGGTGGGGTTGGTGTCTCTAGTAGGTTGGTACCTACAAATACTTACAACAGTGGGTATTGGTGTCTCCAATAGCTTGGTGGCTACAAATATTTGTAACAATTGGTGCCTACAAAGAATTATAACAATAAGTTTATGATTTTTCTTGAAAGATTTTCCATATAATTTTTTTGTTTCATGTTCAATAGCTGATATATCTCATATGTGATTTTTTTTTCTTATGGTTCATGAAATTTTAAAGAAGTAAAATTTGTCTTATATTAATT
>APFE031126480.1:78408-108494 GCA_000404065.3 Pinus taeda
CCCCTCGAAGAGGCCTGTGAACATTTCTCTCTGAGTAATAAAGTCTTTGCTATTCTTTGTTCTGGGTACATTTTCTTCGTTCTCGGTATTTTTCTCGCATATTCTCGGTTCGGTATTGCTTTGCAGGTTAAGTGGCATAACATCTAGCACATCACTGTTGCCATCCATTGAGATCGATGACTGCCTTGTGCATGCTACCAAACTTGGAGTACAATGCTCGCATAACTGTGTCAAGGGAAAATACTTCATCTAGTATTGCCTTCTTCAGTTCAACTCAGGCGGACATTGTCACCAAGTCTCCTCCTTGCTTGGCCATTTGCAGTTCCTTTGTCATTTACTCATTCTCAGCTATTAGGAGTGAACACTTGAGCTAGTGGCTTTGGCATACACTCTGGTTGCATTGGCCAAGGCATCTGGATGTTTGTGCAGATCAGTGATGATCACTCGTTCTTTAACTTGCGCAGGATATGTTTGATCCTCCAGAGTTGACACTCTGTGAGACTGCACAACTCTATGTTGGGATTCATCAAATGAGATGTTGTGCATCTCTTCCTCCGGCTGATCACCAAGGATCTCAGTGCCTCCTTGGTCATCCGAGACTTGCTCATCATTTGGATGCATTGAAGTGGGTGAGTCAACCTCTTTGGGGTGAGTCACGAGGTCGGTATCTTGTTCCAACTCCTGCTGCTCCATGTCTGCATCCAACTATTGAAGTGCATGTTCTATCTCATGAGAAAAGTCTTGCCCCCATGATGGTTCGCCCTATTCACCTGATGCCAACTATTCAAATGAGTCAACTACTTGTACGAGTGTTGCTTTATCTGTTTGCACATGTTGTGCCCCCTACTATATCTGTTGTTTCTGCACTTCCCTCTCCTATTTGTGTAGCTCTTGTTCCTTTCAGAGTTTCTCCCTCAGCTCATGCAACTCCTTCTCTGCTTCTTCCATTATCTTCTTGTCCTTTTTCCTTCACGCGATTTTCTTGTTGCAGTGTTACCTCTTTGCCTCAATAGCCATAGCTACTTTCTCTACTAGTGGATCTGCTTGGAACTTCCAACTTTGCTCCTCCTCCATGCAATTGACAAACTTCCTCTTCCCTTTGTCACGCATTGTTATGCTTGCCTCTGCTGCCACTACTGCTACTGCTGGTGTTCTCCGTGATGTTTCTTCATGCTGCTTCACTAACCACTCCACAACAAAGCTGAACAGTTCATTGGGTCTGGAGAAATTTTATCAATATCTCCATGGGTCCTCCTCGGCCAAATGAAATTCCCCATAGATCCAGTTGAACTAAACTCTCTTGCAGTAATATTTCACAATGCAATGTGGGACATATAGATTATAGCTTCGGAGGTCAAATGGGTACTTCTTCATCAGTTCTTCTTTGACATCTGATTGCTTGATACTTTGGATCTCATATAACCCAATCCATAATGGAAGAGCGGGCCAAGATACCTTCTTCTTCCAATGCAGTCTAGCTATCAATCCTGCCGAGATGTGATATGCTACTTCCTGCATGACAAGTATTTCAAAGGAAAACTTTGGAAAAACATGCAAAGGCTTCTCTACGTAAAACATTCGGATGAAAGTGCCAGACGGTGAGGCATACCAATCTGCAATTCCTAGCAATGCCTCCATTACTTCCTTTGACATGCAAGATGGATCCTATTTGAATATCATCTTGTACACATGATCCAAATTGGATCCTAAAACACTCTCTAAGTTTTCATGAACTCTGTAAAATTCATGCAAAAGTTTCAAAATCTTACAAAGAACGAGCTTATCAGAAATATCCTCGAAATAATTGTAATTTGTGAATAGTGCGGAGTAACGAGGATCCTCGGTCGAGTGTGTAGACCATTGGCCCATAGTAACATGCACTATCAAAAATTGGAAAAACGGGAGGTCTTTTTGAGAAACGGGGGTGATTTCTTACATGCAGTCACTAATCGCATATCGTCGGGAAAACCCCTCAGAGAAGGAAAAGCCCCGAGCGACCCAAACCCGAAAAGTTAAGAAAAACATAACGGATATTGCGCCAATTTCATCAGAGGCCGGGGTCCCAAAAGACCGACAAGATATTGAAAGTGCTTTGAGGCAGTAAGTGGTTTCAACCAAGTCTCACCTGATGCCACAGAGTGAGTGACATGTGTCTAGTCACATCGAATGGGTAAACGTCGTTTTACTTACCCGCCCGATATGAATGATGACTGTAGGATTTGGAGGCTCTGGATCAATGACAGAGATGCAATCCGATGGATGACCGAATTCAACGGGGTAAATAGGCAGAGTTGTATAAGATTTGAAGTCCGACGTGGATGATGCATTGGCAGAGGATCATGTTTGCAGACATTCTTGGAGTTAATGGTAAAAACAGTTATTTCAAAGACGTCCAAGAGAACTGACACTCAATTCGTTATGAAATAGGTGGCCACCTCCCTGTGAGGCATTATACAATGATGATGACGCAGAATAGAGGAATTCAAATGGACAGAGGCAAGGGAACTGGAAAGTCGGGAAACAGAAACGAATAGTCAAAAAGTAGATTGGCTTTAAAGCCACAGACTAACAAAGAACATAGGAAGCGAGAGTTAGTTAGACACAGAAAGCTGAGAGCAGAGGGAAGAAGCCGAGCCGACTTGCAGAAGCAAAGGAAGCATCAAGCTAGATAGAGAAAGAGAGAGTCAGAGAGTCTATGTGCTCCAAAGAAGGCTTGAGAGGTTCAAGCGAACTCCTCTGTATATGCCTGTCAAGTATGAGTCTCAGATTGGGCTCATACTACTATGACCAATAGAGGTCGAATTTCAGTAAGGAGAGTCTGTGTACTCCAAAGACTTGGGGACCCAAGTATAGTCTTGTTGATTATATCTGTTGAGTGAGACTCAGATTGAGCTCAGTGTTGTAAAAACTCTGCTTTGAAAACATAATAGAGAGGCCACCACTGAAGTCTATACCAGGAGACATAGCCCAAGAGTGTTGGGTGAACTCCTTATTAAACTTGTTGTGTTTATATGTTTTCCTGTTATGTTTTCTCTAACTGCTTTAGTGCCTCTGTATTTCACAATCTTATCGATCCATTGCATAAAATAACATAGGCACATACATGCACATGAGTCTATAATACCTTAATTAATTGTCTTGGATCAATTCCAGATCAAGTGGTATCAGAGCTCTAGGTTACTAAGGTTAGACAAGCTTGTGCTGGATTCTTTTGTTGAATGATAACTAGATCAAAGCTTAAATTGGGAGAAGGAGAGTTGGTCGAAGCTAACCCAAAAATCAGAAGAGTCTATCATAAGAGGAAAATGTCAGAATAAAATCCCTTGGAATCAGACTCCCAATTCATGGACAGTTTCATGACCATGAGAGCCATGGTAGAAAAAATGTATAAAGAATTTAAGAAAGGTAGAGGTGAAGAGTCATCAACCTCCAAACAAGATAAAGGAGTAGAATAACCTCTTCTAGTTGCCCACCCAGAAGGCAAAGGAAAAGAAGAGAAGCCCTCTCCACCATCTCCCCCATCTTCACCTTCATCATCATCTTCTTCACACAAAGAAAGCCCTGAAAAGAAAAAGAAGAAATATTCTTTGATTAAATTAGATGTGAAGTTTGATTTGCCAATTTATGACGAAGAATTGAATGCAGAAAAGCTAGATAACTGGATTAGACAAATTGATGTATATTGCATAGTGAAAAACATCGATTCAGAAAGGAGAAAGATTCAGCTGGCTAGCCTACACCTTTGAGGCACTACCTTGGTATGGTGGGAAGGCAGGACACAAGCTGATTTGAAGAAACATGGTAAAATTCTTTCTACCTGGAATGAATTTGTTTCTGCAATTAAAAAGCAATTCCATCCATTAGTTTACATGTAGCAAGCTATGATGAGTTGGCAAACTCTTCGCCAATTGAAAGGGAAAAGTGTACAAAGTTACACCCAAGAATTTAGGAAAAGTGCTTTGATTCTAGGCATTTCTTTAGACTCACCTAAGACTTTGCTAAAGTATATAGGTGGTCTACATAGTTATTTAAGACATAACATTCTCATGTTTAATCCCACTAGCATAGATGAGGTAACTGTTCAGGCTACACATCTAGAGGCTAGAGGCAAGAATGTGAACCCAGAAGTTTGGGGATCATCAAAACCCACTACAAGAAAAAACAAGGAAAAGAGAAAATAGAAATGGAAAGAGAGGAAGAAAAATGTTGTACAAAAGACCAAGCCTTCATGCACTCACTGCAAGAAGGATGGACATGATGATGAACATTGATGGATTCTACATCTGGAGCTGAGACCCGAGAAGTTCGATGGAAAAAAGAAGAAGATTGCTGCAACTATTCAAAAGGATTTGGGGTCAGACTCAGGAGATGAAACAACAATCACAGCCATAAGTATAAAAGGTAAAAATTCTGAAGCATCTACTAGTAATTCTACACAATCTACTGATAATGAAGAAAATGAGAGGAAAAGGCATGAGCTTTTTCATATTCGAGTTATTTCCAAGCATAAAAAAATTGGTACTTTGTTTGATAGTGGCTCACAAGTAAATTTATTTTCTGAAGCAATTGTATAGAAGCTAGGATTACTAACCACACCTCATAAGAAGCCATATCCATTAGGTTGGTTATGTGATAAATCAAAGCTACAAGTGACTAGACAATGTAAACTTAAGTTTTCTTTTGGGTCAACATTTGTAGATGAGGTTGAGTTAGATATAGTTCCTTTGGATATATCTGGAATTGTTTTAGGAAGTCCTTTCTTGTATGATAGGAAAACTATTTTCTATAGAGCTGAAAACAAGTATCAACTCGTTAAAAATGGAATCAAATATATGGTAAGAGCTCATAAACTCAAGAATAATTATACTCTCATAAACTCAGGGTAGATGAACAGAATTGTAAATTGATGCAAATAATTTTTACTGATGGTTGTAAAGGAAAAGAAACTGGATAAAACCAATATATTTGAGGGTTGTAATGCTAAACAACAAGCTGATTTAGAAAAAAGTTGTTTCAGAATATGATATACTATTTCAAGAACCTAAAAATCTGCCACCCCAAAATGAAATAGTACATGATATTAATTTGCAGCAAGATGCTCCATTGCCTAACATCAGAATGTACAGATTGTCCGCTTTAGAGAATGAAGAAATCAAGAACCAGGTATAGGAGCTGCTCGAGAAAGGGTTCATAAGACCTAGCACATTTCCATGTGGGTCTCCAATTGTCTTGGTGAGAAAGAAAGATGGCTCATGGAGAATGTGCATTGATTACCGAGCACTGAATAAGATAACGACAAAAAATCGTTATCCCCTTCCTCGCATAGATAATCTATTAGATCAGTTGAAAGAAGTTGTTTACTTTTCCAAGTTGGACTTGCATAGTGGCTACCATCAGGTCAGAGTTGCAGAGCAAGATGCATGGAAGACTGCTTTCAAAACAAAGCAGGGATTGTATGAGTGTTTGGTTATGCCTTTTGGCTTAACTAATGCTCCTGCTACTTTCATGAGAATAATGAATGATGTACTCAGACCTTTTATTGATGATTTTTTCATTGTATATTTAGATGACATTCTTATATTTAGTAAAACATGGGAAGAACATTTGAAGCATGTAAAGCAGACTCTAGATGTTTTGAAAAAAGAAAACCTTTATGTTAAGCTATCAAAATGTGAATTTGGTAAAACATCTTTGAATTATTTGGGTCATATTGTAGGGGATGGTGAATTGAAGATAGATCCCTCTAAGGTTGCAATCATTGTAAACTGGCCTAAACCCAAATCAGCTACAAAAGTTAGAAGCTTCTTAGGAGAAACACAATATTGGAGAAAGTTTATTGCTAACTTTTCCTTGATTGCAGCTCCCTTACATGCTTAAACAAGATTAAACAAGGTGTTTCAGTGGGGAGGAAAATAGTAGAAAGCCTTCGACACCTTAAAATAAAAGATTAGTATAGCACCAATACTAGCACTGCCCGATCTTCAAAGACCATTTGAGATTGAAATGGATGCCAGTGACTATGCCATGGGAGCAGTGTTGATGCAACACGGTAAACCCATATGTTATCATTCTGAGACATTTAATTTTGTAGTAGTTAATTATCCCACATATGATAAGGAATTGTATGCATTAGTATAGAGTGTGAAAAAGTGGAAACATTATCTAATGGGAATAGAGACAGTTATACATACTGATCCAATATTTACACTCACAAACTAAGTTGCAGCAATCAAGACACTATAGTTGGATGGGTTTTCTACAATAGTTTCATCTTGTCATCAGATATAAAAATGGCATACACAATAAAGTTGCAGATATGTTGTTCATACCAATCATAAATGCATCTACTATACATAAGCATAATTCAGTATTGCATGAAAGCTACATTGAACAATATGCTCAAGATATAGATTTTAAAGATGTATACACAACTTTAAGTCATGGAAAACAAGTAGAATTGGATTATCATGTTAAGGACCAATCTTGTATCATTTGGGAAAGTTATGCATTCCCCAAATCAAAAGAGTAAAGATAATTCGAGAAGCACACACTTCTCTAATATCAGGTCATTTGGTGTAAGTAAACAGTTGCACAGTTGCAAAGATTTTGTTATTGGCCAAAAATGAATGAGACCGTTTCTAGATATGTAAGAGGGTGTACTATGTGTGCTAAAAGAAACCCAGCAATAGAAAACTAGGCTTATACACTTCATTACTAGTTCCTTCTCATCCTTGGGAAAGAATTTCCATGGACTTTGTTGGGGGACTGCCTAAATCTAGAAAAGGTCATGACTATTTGTATGTTATTATGGATAGGTTCAACAAAATGTGTATTTTAATACCTTTGAACAAACATATTACAGTTGAGAAAACTGCAAAGTTGTTCTTTCAACATGTATGGGATCATTTTGGATTACCCACTTCCCTTATATCTGATCGAGGTACTCGATTTGTTGGGAAGTTTTGGTCGAGTCTCTGGGAATTGATGGACACCAGACTGAAGAAGAGCACAACCTTTCATCCACAAACAGATGGCCAAACAGAAGTGGTCAACAGGACAGTGATCCAGTTTCTCAGAGGTTATTGCAGCAAGCATCCAAAGCTTTGGGATGAACATTTATATTATGTGCAACATGATTACAACCGTGCTAAACATTCTTCTGCACAAAGATCTCCTTTTGAGATCTCTTTTGGTTTCATACCAAGGTCTCCTTGGATTTTGTCTTTGGTATAAACATAGCGGTTGATGTTCACAGTGATGTGGACAAGGCAGCCAAGTTCATTGAACAAATCTAAGAGATTCACTAGGCAGTACAGGAATAATTAGAAAAGAGCCAAGCCAAGTACAAGGCAAAGCATGATAAGCATCGGACTAAGCATAGTTTCCAAGTTGGTGATCAAGTCTGGTTGTATATCAGCAAAGACAAAATTCAAAGTGAAGGTAAGAAGCTGAAGCTGATAAGGTATGGCCCTTTCAAGATACTTGAGAAAATTGGTGAGAATGCTTTTCGCCTTGATTTACCAGCTTACATGCACATCTACTCAGTTGTTTTTGTAGATAGCTTGAGACTATTTGAGCCTTCATTGATTGAAGATCCCGAAGAGTAGAGTCAGTTGCCTTCTATTGATGATCTATTGCTTGAATATCTCAATGAGTTGCAGGAAGATACAGTTATGGACAAGAAGGTGAGAACTACTTGCAGAGGGGATGTTGAGTACCTTAGGATTGGGCTCAAAGGTTCAAAACCAAGCAATGCAAAATGGATAGAAATTGGGCAAGCGAGGAATCTATACCCTCACTTGATTGATGTTTAAAAATCAAATTTTGGTGGTCCAAAAGCTTTTTCAGTGGTAAGGCCATGATCTGAATTGGATCCTAAAAAAATCTCTAAGTTTTCATGAACTCTATAAAATTCATGCCAAAGTTTCAAAGTCTTACAAAGAATGAGCTTATCAGAAATATCCTCAAAATAGTTGTAATTTGTGAACAACAAGGACCCTCGGTCAAGCGCACAGACCGTTGGCCCATGTTAATGTGCGCTGTCATGAATTGGCAAAACGGGAGGTATTTTTGAGAAACTAGGGTGGTTTCTAATATGCAGTCGCTAATCGCATATCATCGGGCAAACCGCTCAAGAAGGAAAAGCCTTGAGTGACCCAGACCTAAAAAGTTAAAAAAAAATAACGGATATCGCGCCGATTCCGTTAGAGGCGAGGTCCCACAAAACTGATAGGATATAGAAAGGGCTTCGAGGTGGTAAGTGGTTTCAACCAAGTCCCTCCTGATGCCACACAATAAGTGACATGTGTCCAGTGAAAGAGAGAAAACTGCTCACATCGGACGGGTAAACGTTGTGTTACTTGCCCGCCCGATATGAACGATGACTGTAGGATCTGGAGGCTCTAGATTGATAGCGAAGATGCAATCCGATGGATGATCTGATTCAATGTGGTAAACAGGAAAATTTGTATAAGATTTAAAGTCTGATGTGGACAATGCATTGGCAGAGGATCATGGTTGCACGCATTCTTGGAGTTAACGGTAAAAGCAGTCATTTCAAAGACGTCCAAGAGAACTAACACTCAGTTCATTATGAAACAGGTGGCCACCTCCCTATGAGGCGTTATAGAGTGATGATGACACAAAACAGAGGAATTCAAACGGATAGAGGCAGGGGAACCAGAAATTCGGGAAGCGAAAACGAACAGTCGGAAAGCAGATTGGCTTTAAAGCCACAGACTGATAGAGAATGCGGGAAGCGAGTTAGCGAGAGTTAGTTAGACACAGAAAGCTGAGAGCAGAGGGAAGAAGCTGAGTCGACCTACAGAAGCAAAGGCAACATCAAGCCAGACAGAGACAGAGAGAGTCAGAGAGTCTGTGTGCTCCAGAGAAGGCTTGAGAGGTTCAAGCGAGCTCCACTGTATTTGCCTATCAAGTATGAGTCTCAGATTGGGCTCATACTACTGTCACCAATAGAGGTTGAATTTCAGTAAGGAGAGTCTGTGTACTCCAAAGACGTGGGGGATCCAAGTACAGTCTTGTTGATTATATCTATTGAGTGAGAATCAGATTGAGCTCATTGTTGTAAAAACTCTACTTTGAAAACATAATAGAGAGATCATCGCTGAAGGCTAGACCAGGAGACGTAGCCCAGGAGTGTTGGGTGAACTCCTTATTAAACTTGTTGTGTTTATATGTTTTCCTACCATGTTTTCTCTAACTTCTTCAGTGCCTGTGTATTTCGCAATCTTATCAATCTGTTGCATAAAATAACATAGGCACATCCATGCACGTGAGTTTGTAATACCTTAATTAATTGTCTTGGATCAATTCTAGATCAACACAGGGAGAAAAAATGATCGGACAGCCGTGTGATTACTCCTTTGAAGCTGCATTCGAACAACAACTTGAAATATGTGTTCGCAATATTCTCCAACAGTGACCATGCCCACTCCAAGCCCAGGATCTCCTGTCGGGCACAGACTGCATTTAAAATGTAGGCGGACATGTAAATCTATGCATGCATACCTCCAAGTGACTGTCGAGCCTTCGTTACTTATTCCTTTAGCTGATGAGCCAATATGCTAGAATAGTTACATGGTTTTCCTTCTCTAGCCAATTGGTCCAGAGAAACCACCCAACTCTGTGGGAAGGTTTTCGTGCTTGCTTGGCCATACAAACCACAAGAAAATATGATCAAGTATTGGTACGCCTTCCTTAGAATATTTGTCTTGTAGATCTGGTTGGGTGTCAACCTAAATCGAGCTGACTCCTTTTCCCAATTCTTCAGAATGTTTATGGAGTTAGCACTACTATTATGTAAGCTAAATGGAGTCTCCATGACAGTCATGGGCTCTGAGATCTGATACATCTCATCATAATGTCATTCCCAGAAGGTTGCAAGCTTCGTCCCACTGACACTGCTCAAGGTCATCATCTCAGGATTAGTGTGAGAGATGATTTAGTGTATCATGTCCGTGCATGGGAATACCAAATATATGCATGCAATCCGGTACAAGCCGGACTTGTTGATGTTCACGTACACTTGATGATCTTTGAGGTGTTCCCCAAAAGTTCATGCAAATGTTTCATTGACCTTTTGCCACTTCAGTTTGATGTCCTTGTCTAGATACAACTTTGTATCTTCATAGATCGGCAGACTAGAGGACACTTGCTCAACTGCTACTCCAACTGTATTCCCATCAGTGTCCTAATGTCATGTTCACTTGGAAGCCATTGAGACATATGAACACTTGAAAAGATCTAGAGACAAGAAACATGCATGGAAAGAAATTTTTCAGTGAAAACAAAGAAAATTCGGGGAATGACACAACACACACTTGGGAAACTGATGGGAAATATTGTGCAATTTCTTCTAGGAGGCTGGGTGACTGGCTACCAAAATTGTGCAAAATGTAGTTTGTGTTGTTTGGGAGGCAAGATTGGCTATTGGATGTGCACAATGCACAATCTAGACTAGTTTTTGGGATTGCGTAATGCGTAATTCCAGCTGGGAGTGATTGCAATCTCAGGGACTACATTGCGCAATTCTCTGGGCTAGCAGTCACTACCCCTCAAAAATGTGCAAAACAGTCTTGGAGGTTAGTGATGGAAAAGATGCGCATTTCTGGAGAGGACGATAGAGCCTTCCTTCCCTAGATTACGCAATACAGTCTCAGTGAAGGAAAAGTTTGGGCCAAGGTTGGCCCGACTTGCCGACGGGAAACTGAAAGCAAATAAGACAGTGAATGAATGGCGACACCAAGTGATAGAAGAAGTGATTAACAATGCATGAAAAACATGAATGAAATATTCAACAAATAGATCAACATGCATGCGGGTGGCGCGGTTCGCCGGTTCGATGAATGTTCTTGCAAAACGGTTTCATGCATGCGACAATAGTGAGATAGCAACGAAAACTAAAACAGAACTAGGAAAAGCTAGTATACATGTAAACTACAACAAGCATTCAAGGAAATCAAGAAAACAACACCCACACAAGCGAATACACAAAAAGCGATAGAAATGCTGAAAAATACAAGTTGAGGCCACTTACCTGTGAATAGCTGGGCCAAATGTGTCGAAGAGTCCTGGATGTGTTGTGGGATGTCAAAGCTCCAAGATCTATGTGAAATAATGAGCTCTGATGCGTCAAATAAACACGTTTGGGCTCATGATGCGCATGCCACAAATCTAGGAAAAAGCAACACTTGGAGGGAAGTTTCTAAAACAACTTTGCATGTAACCCCTGGTTGCTAAAAATAACTCCCTAAATCATGGGATGCCTTTTTCATATTTCCTTTTGCTATTCCAGGAAGCTAAATTCATGCATGCATGCAAGTCAATTTTCCTTGGTCCCAGTTGCAATGGATCAATGAGACTGCTCATGCATGCAGCTGCTCAACTGCATGAGAAAAATGCGCATTTCTGGCTGGGAGCTGAGCTAACTGCCCAGGAGGTTTGCGCAATTTTTGGGTAGAGCAGCTGACTATTCCCATATTGTGCAAATTCTTGGTTGGATAGCCCTCCTGCGAAAATTTGCACAATTCCTGCTGGGAGTGTTGGCTGGCAGAATTGTGCAATTCTGGAGCCTAGTAGGCTTCTAGATAGAATTACACAATTTCTGGAGGGAAGGCTAGTTTCCCTCTAGAAATACACAATTTTCTAGGGGAAACTGCTAAGCCTATAGCTGGACCAAGTCCGGGTGAACAACTTATGAGGGGAATGCATCAAGTTGTGCTCGACAGGCTGCCTTTGTGCAAGAAAACACCAAAGCTTGTGTACTTGATGAAGCAAGACAAGGTGCTATGAAAGTTTGGTAGGGAGGCTCCAAAACGGGCTAAGGTAAAAATTTGGAGGGTGGTTGTAGCCTTTACAATACTTGGGGACACATTGGTAGAACTCCAGCTCTCTGAATGGACCTTGTTTATGAAAAACAAGTCTAACACCTCCGAAAGTATTGTTCAATTCTCAACTCACCTTGGTTTCACACTAGCTTGATTGTAAGATGTAGCATTTGGAAAGCTCTTGGTCGATTGACACACATTCCAAGGCAAGTAAACACAGTTGTTTCCATTGGGGTTGAGGGGTATATTAGTGCGCAAGCAATATAGTCGTCAGAGTCTTCGTTTCATCTATGGTGTTGCTCTATTGCCAACAGGCCTAGACAATAACCCAGCGGAGTCACATAGGAACATAGGCATGGCTTTGCTGCTAGAAAGCCTAGTCAGTACCCTGACAGAGTTACTTGCATCACCTCCCTACGTAGGAAGACTTTCTCTTCTTTTGCCTTATTCATTTTTCATTTTGAAAATTTTGACTTTTTATTTTTCATTTTTCACTGTGCATAGCACTTGTTCATTTCAAAGGTGGAAAAGGGATCCTGACTTATTAAGAGTAGGAGAGGTTGTTCCAATAGAGAAGTAGTTTATTTTATCTTTGACATGCTTATTAAGGCTTTCCCCCTCACCTTGCTCTACTTGACTGAGATAACAAGGGTTAACCAAAAAGCAACCAACTAGAGAAGGTGACACTAATTAGTACGCAAGCGCTGTGATTCCACCAAGGTTCACTTTCAAAAATACATATTTTCCTTCGGCATATCACGGACTAAAGATAACTAGTTCTTCATATAGAGGCAGGATGACAGATAACCAAGTAGTGATAGTTGTACAAGTCCTCTTGTACTTGACCAGCTCGTTTCAAGAGTCATACATGGTTTCATGAAAAACTAACCTATGAAAAAAACAAGTGAACTAACAAACAACAAAGAAAAGCAAGAGAAGAAGCAAAAGTGAAAGCAAAGAAAGTAAGCAAACAAGCAAGCAGACAAACAAGAAAACAAAGTGAATAAGCAAACAAGCATGCAAGCAAATTGACTGAAAGCAAACACTACTCCTACTCCTACTTTAACGGTGCATGGGCCTAATCACGTGAAGTGATATTTCCAATGTAGCCACTAACACATTGGTTGACCCATGTTGGTGAAGGCTTGGTCCATGAGCAACCCAGTTGTGCGAACCAGCAAGTAATAAATCTATAGCATTGAAGACAACCACACTTCGTGTCTAACAGTGCCCATAGGACATAAGTGAGTGCAAGTGCATGACAAGCGGTCTGTGGGCTTATCATGGTGATGTGTGACACTGCATGAAATTTTGAAGCACAAGCACACTCTTGACTAAGACATGCAAGCAAATGAAAGAAACAAATATAACTTGCATCGTACATGTGTGCTTGCAATGTAAGATTCATCCAATGCATGAGCGACGGGATCATGAAGTTTGAGTGGAGGATGTGTGATCTAGTGTGAGATGGATCTTCAATGGATATAGACGAGTGATGAGGAGCTTTGGGTGATTGAACAATTTCATGATCGGAAGTGAGACTAACCCCAAGAGAGCGAGGGCCTGACATAACCATCAACTCATGATGAAGTGCCTCAAAAGTCTTGGGTGTTTCAACTTCATCATTAGATAGATCATCATAAACCAATGGCTTTGAAAGAACAATTTTGATAGAGTCATGATCGTGATCAAATAAAGAAACAAATGGATCACACCCGCCGCGATCAGAAAAATCAGTTATTTCATCGACATCCTCATGATCAAATGAATCAAATAGAGGGGTAGATGAAAAGTGGATAAGCTCATCCTCTGTGTTTCCAGAAAAGATAGATGAAATATCAAGTGGATTTTCAATGAATAGCTTATACTCTTCTTTGTCGAATGATGGACCAACATTCGGTGAGTCCTGTGAGTGATCAACAATGGGTGCCTCTGTGGATGAAGACACACATGCGAAATCATGGATGGAAGGTTCAATAAATATGTTAGGAAAGAATGTAGGGGGCTCAGATGGAAGGGAGTCCTCCTTCGTCGAGTGTTGATGCTCAAGCTCCCACTCATACTCTTCATGAATGACAACACATATTGGTTGTGCAACACCAACTTCGTCGTTGGGTTGTTCCTCATTCACAACAACACCAACTCCATCGATGGGTTGTTCCTCGTTGACAACAAGTGAAGAGTCCAAAATGGATGAACGCAAGGAAGTATAATCTGGTGGAACACCCGAGTGTGAAGACATAGGTTGTAGAAAATAATGCATTCGAGAAATCGAAGGACTCACAACCAAATCTGCGCGAAAATTGAGTGAAGTGATGTTGGGAGGATATGAAAGCTGAACAGGTGTGTGAGCATGATCTTCAACATCACTCAATAGTGGTGGAGTTGTTGAATGAGAGGGAGGTGGATAGTCAGTCGAGATAGTTCCCGCATCCACATGAGATTGCACAACTCCATCAATGAAAAATGTTGAGTGAGGCTTGATCTCAAGCTTCTTCTTGGGATGAGAAGATTTCATAAGGCAATACTCAATCTGGTCCCAAAGATAGGAAAATTTCATGTAGCTCCTCGAAGCTTGAAACTGCAAGTCACGAAAGTGCTGCCAAAAATCAATAACTGATTCATGCGGAGCCTTCCATTGCTATAACAGTTTTCGATCAAGATGGTCTGGATCAAAATGATAGAAAGTGTCTTCAATGAGATCACAAAAATGCTCAAGTGAGTGCACGCTGTTAGCCGATAGGCTGAGCAACCAACGATGTGAGGATTCCCGAAGTGTGTGTGCAAGAAACAAGCTATCTTGTTGGTTAGAACACTATCCTCCTCATGAAGCATGGAAATAAAGTCATGTAAGTACTCAGGCCAGACCACTTCACCTTCGCCATCATACATCTAAGTGGAAAAGAGATCAAAAAAGTCCCCCATGATGGAGACATCTTTACGATTCAAAAAGCATCGTGGGGGGAGAAGAGTGCAAGAATCCATGAAAGGTATGCAAAGGTTCAAAACTGGATGAGAGGACACAGCTTGTCATCTAGCCCTCCTTCTAGCACCAAAAATGTTTGACGGTGTTGGACCTGCCAACCTGTCAAGGGGATTTCCTTGGTAAGAGGTCCCAATTAGACCTCAGACCATTTGGTGTAGGAGTCCCAACAGTGGGTCCTAAAGCAATGCCTTGACCGCGACACCAAGTGATAGAAGAAGTGATTAACAGTGCATGAAAAACATGAATGAAATATTCAACAAATAGATCAACATGCATGTGGGTGACGCAGTTCGCTGGTTTGATGAATGTTCTTGCAAAATAGTTTCATGCATGCGACAGTAGTGAGATAGCAACGAAAACTGAAACAGAGCTAGGAAAAGCTAGTATACATGTAAACTACAACAAGCGTTCAAAGAAATCAAGAAAACAACACTTACACAAGCAAATACACAAAAAGTGACAAAAATGCTGAAAAAGACAAGTAGAGACCACTTACCCGTGAATAGCTAAGCCGGATGTGTCAAAGAGTCCTGAATGTTTTGTGGGATGTTAGAGCTCCAAGGTCGATGTGAAATAATGAGCTCTGATGCATCGAATAAACACTTTTGGGCTCATGAAGCACATGCCATACATCTAGGAAAAAGCAACACTTGGAAACAACTTTGCATGTAACCCCTTGCTGCTAAAAATAACTCCCTAAATCATGGGATGCCTTTTGCATGTCGCCTTTTGCTATTCTAGGAAGAGAAAGTCATGCATGCATGCAAGTCAAGTTTCCTTGGTCCCGGTTGGAACTAGTCAATCAGATTGCTCATGCATGCAGCTGCTCAACTGCTTGAGAAAAATGTGCATTTCTGGCTGGAATCTGAGCTGACTACCCAGGAGGTTTGGGAAATTTCTGGGTAGAGTAGCTGACTGCTTCCCACATTGTGCAAATTCTTGGCTGGACAGCCCTCCTGGGGAAATTTGCACAATTCCTGCTGGGAGTGTTGGCTGGCAAAATTGCGAAATTCTAGAGCCTAGTAGGCTACCACACAGAATTGCACAATTTCTGGAGGGAAGGCTGGCTTCCCTCTAGAAATGTGCAATTTTCTTGGGGAAACTACTAAGCCTGCAGCTGGACCAAGTCCAAGTGAACAACCTGTGAGGGGAATGCATCAAGTTGTGCTTGACAAGCTGCCTTTGTGCAAGAAAACACCAAAGCTTGTGTACTTGACGAAGCAAGACAAGGCACTATGAAGGTTTGGTAGGGAGGCTCCAAAATGGGCTAAGGAAAAAATTTAGAGGGTGGTTGTAGTCGCTACAACACTTGGTGACACACTGGTAGAACTCCAACTCTCTGAATGGACCTTGTTCGTGAAAAACAAGTCTAACACCTCCGAAGTATCGTTCAATTCTCAGATCACCTTGGTTTCACACTAGCTTGATTGTAAGATGTAACATCTACCAAGCTCTTGGTCGATTGAAACACATTCCAAGGCAAGGAAACACAGTTGTTTTGATTGGGGTTGAGGGGTATATTGGTGCACAAGCAATATATCACCAGTCTTTGTTTCATCTATGGTGTTTCTCTGTTGCCAGCAAGCCTGGACAATACCCTAGCGGAGTCACATAGGAACAGAGGCATGGCTCCGCCGCTAGAGAGCCTAGTCAGTACCCTGATGGAGTTACTTGCGTCACCTCCCTACGTAGGAAGACTTTCTCTTCTTTCGTCTTATTCATTTTTCATTTTGAAATTTTTGACTTTTCAATTTTTTCATTTTTCACTATGCATAGCACTCGTTCATTTGAAAGGTGGAAGAGGGATCCTGACTTATTGAGAGTAGAAGAGGTCGTTCCAGTAGAGAAGTAGTTTATTGTATCTCTGACATGCTTGTTAAGGTTTTCCCCCTCACCTTGCTCTACTTGACTGAGCTAACAAGGGTTAACCCAAAAACAACTAACTAGAGAAGGTGACACTAATTAGCGTGCAAGCATTGTGATTCCACCAAGGTTCACTTCGAAAAATACATATTTTCCTTCGGCGTATCACAGACTAAAGATAACTAGTTCTTCATAAAGAGGTAGGACGAAATATAACCAAGTAGTGATAGTTGTACAAGTCCTCATGTACTTGAACAGCTCATTTCAAGAGTCATACATGGTTTCATGAAAAATTAACCTACGAACAAAACAAGTGAACTAACAAACAACAAACCAAAGCAAGAGAAGGAAAAGTGAAAGCAAAGCAAGTAAGAAAGAAAGCAAGCAGAAAAACAAGAAAACAAAGAGAATAAGCAAACAAGCATGCAAGCAATTTGACTGAAATAAAACACTACTCCTACTCCTACAGTAACGGTGCATGTGCTTGATCACATGAAGTGATATTTCCAATGCAGCCACTGACACATTGGTTGACCCATGTTGGTGAAGGCTTGGTTCGTGAGCAACCCAGTTGTGTGAACCAACAAGCAATAAATATATAACAATTAAGACAACCACACTTCATGTTTGACAGTGCCCATAGGACATAAGTGAGTGCAAGTGCATGAAAAGCAGTCCGTGGGCTTATCATGGTGATGTGTGACACTGCGTGAAACTTTGAAGCACAAGCACACTCTTGACTGAGACATGCAAGCAAACGAAAGAAGCAAATATAACTTGCATCGTACATGTGTGCTTGCAATGTAAGATTCCTCCAATGCATGAGCGATGGGATCATGAAGTTTGAGTGGAGGATGTGTGATCTGTGTGTGAGATGTGTGATATGTGTGTGAGATGGATCTTTAATGAATACAGACGAGTGATGAGGAGCTTTGGGTGATTGAATAGTTTCATGATCGGAAGTGATACTAACCCCAAGAGAGCGAGGGCCTGACATAACAATCAACTCGGGATGAAGTGCCTCTACAATCTTGGGTGTTTCAACTTCATCATCAGACAGATCATCATAAACCAGTGGCTTCAAAAGATCAATTGTGATAGAGTCATGATCGAGATAAAATATAGAAACAAATGGATCACACCCACCACGACGAGAAAAATCAATTATTTCATCGACATCCTCATGATCAGATGAATCAAATAGAGGGATAGATGAAAAGCAGACAAGCTCATCCTCTGTGTTTCTAGAAAAGATAGATGAAAGATCAAGTGTATTTTCAATGAATAGCTTATACTCTCCGTTGCCGAATGATGGACCAACATCCGGTGAGTCCTGTGAGTGATCAA
Source organism: Pinus taeda (assembly GCA_000404065.3). Classification (NCBI taxonomy): domain Eukaryota; kingdom Viridiplantae; phylum Streptophyta; class Pinopsida; order Pinales; family Pinaceae; genus Pinus; species Pinus taeda. The sequence continues at coordinate 96,451 of APFE031126480.1, forward strand.
CAATGGGTGCATCCATGGATGAAGACACACATGTGAAATCATGGATGGAAGGTTCACCAAAGATGTTAGGAAAGAGTGGAGGGGGCTCAAATGGAAGGGAGTCCTCCTTCACCGAGTGTTGATGCTCAAGCTTCCACTCATACTCTTCATGAATGACAGCACATGTTGGTTGTGCAACACCAACTCTGTCGATGGGTTGTTCCTCATTCACAACAAGTGAAGAGTCCAGAATGGATGAACACAAGGAAGTATAATTTGGAGGAACACTCGAGTGTGAAGACAGAGGTCGTAGAACATAATGCATTCGAGAACTTGAAGGACTCACAACCAAATTTGCACAAACATTGAGTGAAGTGATGTTGGGAGGATGTGAAAGCTGAACAGGTGTGTGATCATGATCTTCAACATCACTTAGTAGTGGTGGAGTTGTTGAATGAGAGGGAGGCAGACAGTGAGTCAAGATAGTGCCCACATCCACATGAGATTGCGCAGCTCCATCAATGAAAAATGTTGAGTGAAGCTTGATCTCAAGCTTCATCTTGGGATGAGTAGATTTCATAAGGAAATACTCGAACCGGTCCCAAAGATAGGAAAATTTCATTTGGCTCCTCAAAGCTTGAAACTACAAGTCACGGGAGCACTGCCAAAAATCAATAATCGATTCATGCAGAGCCTTCCATTGCTATAACAGTTTTCGGTCAAGATGGTCTAGATCAAAATGATAGAAAGTGTCTTCAATGAGATCACAAAAATGCTCAAGTGAGTGCATGCTATCAGCCGATAGACTGAGCAACCAACGACGTGGAGATTCGTGAAGTGTGTGTGCAAGCAACAAGCTAGCTTGTTGGTCAGAACACCCATCTTCCTCATGAAGCATGGAAATAAAGTCATGTAAGTACTTAGGCCAGACCACTTCACCTTCACCATCATACATGTAAGTGGAAAAGAGATTTAAAAACTCCCCCATGATGGAGACATCTTCACGATTCGAAAAGCATCGTGGGGGAGAAGAGTGCAAGAATCCATGAAAGGTATGCAAAGGTTCAAAACTGGATGAGAGGACATAGCTTGTCATCTGGCCCTCCTTCTAGCACCAAAAATGTTTGATGGTGTTGGACCCGCCAACATGTGAAGGGGATCTCCCTGGTAGGAAGTCCCATTTAGACCTCAGAGTTTGGTGTAGAAGTCCCAGCAGTGGGTCGTAAAGCAATGCCTTGACCGCGATGTCGCACAAAGGCAAGTAAGATAACTTTGTCAGTAGCAAGGGTGTGACCGTTGCAGTGAGTCAAGGAAGGTGTATGAGAGGTTTCTAACACAGGTGTGTTGAGATGAGTGCGCCCCTTGGCAACTTGTAAGTGTACTCAGATGGTAAGGGAACACACGAGCGAAGATACATCACAAGCTGGAAAGAAGGTTAGTCTTAGAATCCAAAGTGATGGTTAAACCAACAACACATCTACAACAAGATTCATATAATTGCATACCAAAGTGTTCATACACAAATACGTAAGTTAGGCAACATACATTGCTACAACAACTAGAATAATCTAACTACAATAACAACATATGCATGAAAACGTGTTGGCTCTTATTATATAAAGAAGTGTAAGTTCCAATCATACAATACATCCATGTAAACCTGCTATCCCCAACAGTGGAATGTTACAGCCACATCCACCTGCTCCTCCAAAGAGATGAATTAGCTCCGTGTAGTGGAGAAGCCAAGGCACATTACAATACTTTCCAAGCTCTTTCCAAGATAGTCTTATCAGAAGCTTGGCTGACCAAAATCCTCTACAATGAGTTATGAGGGACTATTGATAGCAAAGGGTGGGGTGGCCTTTGACATTCCCCTTTGTGACTGTTCAACTACCCTCATGAGTCTTCACCTACACTATGAAATTTACATCCACTATTGACACTTGAATTACACTTGACATGACTCAACATTACAATGCACATGTACCCATGTGAACACAATGGCTTGAGCAAGCCAAAATAGACATCACTCTGACTTAGACAACTATAGAAGTCCAACTACTCAACATCCTCATGTTGATCAACAGTAACATATTGATGCCTAGCTCTGTAGTCCCTGATAGTGTCCATGTGTTTCACGGTGACATCCATTTGAAACCCAACCTTTGCCTCCATAACATCCGGGTACACTACTTTGGGTCCTCTATCCAACTCGTCTAAAAGCATGTGCAACATTGTCTTCAATGTGGCTGGACCAGCAACATACTTGTGCATGATGCCTACACTGATAGGTAAGTCTGGGCTGTTGGTGAGCACATCAACTCATCGAAGTACGAGTCAAGCTTTAGTCAGAACTGCTTCTTTGTCTTTTCTTGGGTGAGAGTCTCAATTGATGGGATCACATGTGTGTGCAAAACAACACCCATACTCTTGAATACTAATGTAGGGAGGTCTATATGCTAGTGATGAACTGTGGGAGCTCTTCATAATTCTGGATCTGACTCCGGATACATGCCTTTAGCTTGACCGCATTGACCCTCATCATTTTAGGCAAGTGAAATGGGGTTCCCTTGTACTTCATCATCCATGTTTGCATGTCATCAACAAAAACATGCACATTCATCAAGATGCGTGCTCTTCTAGCACATCGATGTTGTCATCTGTTGAGATGGATGACTGCCTTGTGCACGGTACCAAACTTGGAGTACAATGCTCACATAACTGTGTCAAGGGACAATACTTCATCTAGTATTGCCTTCTTCAGTTCAGCTCAGGTGGACATTTTCACCAAATCTCCTCCTTGCTTGGCCATTTGTATTTCCTTTGCCATTCACTTATTCTCAACTATTAGGAAGCGAACACTTGAGCTAGTGGCTTTGGCATACACTCTGGTTGTATCGACCAAGAAATCTGGATGTTTTCCACACATGAGTCATGATCACTTGTTCTTCAACTTGTGCAGGAGATGTTTGATCCTTCGGAGTTGACACTCTGCGAGATTGCACAACTCTATGTTGGGATTCATCAAACAAGATGTTGGGCATCTCTTCTTTCGGCTGATCACCAAGGATCTCAGTGCCTCCTTGGTCATCTGAGACTTTCTCATCATCTGGATGCATTGAAGTGGCTGAGTTGACCTCTTTATGGTGAGGCATGAGGTCAGTGTCATGTTCCAACTCCTGTTGCTCCATATCTGCATCCAACTGTTGAAGTGCCTATTCTATCTCATGTACAAAGTCTTTCCCCTACGATGGTTCACCCTGTTCACCTGATGCCAGCTATTCAGATGAATCAACTACTTGTATGGGCATTGCTTCATCTGTTTGCACATGTTGTGCCCCCTGCTATATCTACTGCTACTGTGCTTCCCTATCCTGTTTACGCAACTCTTGTTCCATTCAAAGTTGCTCCCTTAGCTCATGCAACTCCTTCTCTACTTCTTCCATTCTCTTCTTATCATTCTACCTTCGCACGATTCTCTTGTTGCGTTGCTACCTCTTTGCCTCAATAGCCATAGATACTTTCTCTACAAGTGGATCCGCTTGAAACTTGCAGCTTTACTCCTCCTCCATGTGATCGACAATCTTCTTCTTCCCTTTTTCATGCACTTGTATGATTACCTTTGCTGCTATCGCTGCTACTATTGGTGCTCTTCGTGATGTTGCTTCATGCTGCTTCACTAACCACTCCGCAACGAAGCCGACCAGTTCATTGGGTCTAGAGAAACTATAGAAATATATCCATGGGTCCTCCTTGGCCCAATGAAATGCCCCATAGATCTAGTTGAATTGAACTCTCATGCAGTGATGTTTCACATTGCAATGTGGTTCATACAGATTGTAGCTTCGGAGGTTGAAGGGTACTTCTTCATCATTTCTGCTTTGACATGCGGTTACTTGATACTTCAGATCTAATGGAAGAGCAGTCCAAGGTGCCTTCTTCTTCTAATGCAGTCTAGTTGTCAATCCTACCGAAATGTGATATGCTACTTCCTACATGACAAGTAAGTCCAAGGAAAAATTTGGGAGAACATGCAGAGGCTTCTCCACACTGAACATTCAGATGAAAGTGTCAAACGGTGAGGCATACCAATCTACAATGCCTATCAATGCCTTCATTGCTTCCTTTGACATGCAGGGTGGATCATGTTGGAATATCATCTTGTACAAAGGGGTGAAAAAATGATCGGACAACCATGTGGTTACTCCTTTGAAGCTGCATTCAGACATCCATGTGATTACTCCTTTGAAGCTGCATTCAGACATCCATGTGATTACTCCTTTGAAGTTGCATTCAGACAACAACTTGAAATATGTGTTCACAATAGTCTTTGCCAATGAACATGCCCACTCCAAGCTGGGGAACTCCTGTCAAGCATAGACTGCATCCAAGATGTAGATGGACATGTAAATATCTACATGCATACCTTCAGGCGACTATCGAGGCTTCGTTACTTTTTCCTTCAGTTGATGAGCTAGTATGCCAAACCAATTACATGGTTCTCCTTCTATAACCAATTGGTCCAGAGCAGCCACCCAACTCTGTGGGAAGGTTTCCATGCTTTCTTGGCCATACAGTCAACAAGAAAATATGATCAAGTATTGGTAATCCTTCCTTAGCATCTTTGTCTTGTAGATTTGGTTGGGTATCAACCTGAATCTAGTTGGCTCCTTTATCCAATTCTTTAGAATGTCTCTGGAGTTAGCATTACTATTGAGTAAGCTAAATGGAGTCTCCATAACAGTGACAAGTTTGACATATGATACATCTCATCATAATCTCGTTCCCAAAAGGTCACAAGCTTCATCCCACTGACACTGCTCAAGGTCATTGTCTCGGGATCAGTGTGAGAGACAATCTAGTGTATCATGTCTGCACATGGGAACACGGGATATCTGCATGCAATCTGGTACAAGCCAGACTTGTGAATGTTCATGTACACCTGATGGCCTTCGAGGTGTTCCCCAAAAGTGCCTGTAAATGTGTAGAAAATCTGTGATAGGCTAACTCGATAATGCAATATGAATCAAAGTAGAATATTATAACCTACTTCTACTATCAATTTGCAGAAGCTTAAAGATCAAGATGAATAATATAACTAGAAGAAGAAGAATCAATGGCACAATACACATGAAAATAATATTGGGAAAGCCTCAGCTAAAAAACCCACACTATTGTATTATCATACACGGTGGAAATACATAGGAATTATACAAAGCCTTAGCTCTCACAGCTAGCCAGTTCTCAGTACAATCCTCACAAATTTTCGCATGTAATCTTGGATTCTCTCCAACCTTCCTCTCTGCCCTCCAAGCTCCTATTTCCTTGCGATGTTCCTTGTGGATGATTTGCCTTGACCAAGTGGAAAACCAATCCTTCATAACTGCGCAATCCTCAAGGATAAATCCTTGACTACATGCATGAGTTTTCTCCATGAGAAAACATATGCAATTGATAGTACACTATCCTTGAACATTTATCTCAACTGGGTCTTTCTCAGAATAGACATGCATGCGTTTATGATGAGGGAATCTTCAGTTAGCTGGAGTAGCACTAGTTGAGTGCATTAATGCATCAACTGACTGTTAACTCACTATTAGTTCCTCAAACAATTTGGAACTAATTTAACTAGACTTAACTCAGTAAACTGAGTTAACTAATTACAACTCAAATATAACTCAATCTTATCTCCTTAATTTAATGGATAAACTCTTGCATGGACTTTAGAAAGACTTTCTAACTTGAATTTATCCAACTAATTAATTTAAAATAAAATTAATTAATTATTTCCAAGTAGTTGTTAAGACTAAATTCGATTTTAATTCACAATTTAATTCAAGGAAAAATTAAATTGGAATATTCTTGTTGCCATATTTCAGCAAAATGTTTCATTGACCTCTTGCCACTTCAGTTTGATTTCCTTGTCTAGATACAACTTTGTATCCTCATAGATCAGTAGACTAGAGGACACTTTCTCAACTGCTGCTCCAGCTGCATTCCCATCAGTGTCTTGATCCTGTTCTCTTGGAAGCCATTGAGACAAATGAACACTTGAAAAGATCTAGAGACAAGCAATGTGCATGGCAAGAAATTTGTCATTGAAAACAAAGCAACTTCGAGGAATGACACAACACATACTTGGGAAACTGATGGGTAAGATTGCACAATTTCGTTTGGAAGGTTGGGTGATTGGCTACTCGAACTGTGCAAAAGCCCATCTCGGTTGTTTGGGAGGAAATATTGGCTGTTGGATCTGTGCAATGTGCAATCCAAACTGGCTTTTGGCTGCTAGGATTGTGCAATGCGCAATTCCAGTTGGGAGTGATTGCTGGCTCAAGGACTGCATTGCACAATTTTCTAGGCCAGCAGTCACTACCTCTGAGAAACTTGCAAAATAGTCCTGGAGGGAAGTGTTAGGAAGAAATGCACATTTTTGTAGAGGACGATAGGGCCTTCCTTCCCCAGATTGCGCGATCTAGTATCAGTGAAGGCAAAGTCGGGCTGAGGTTGGCTCGACTTGCTGACGGGAAACTGAAAGAAAATAAGGCAGTGAATGCATGGCGAGACCAAGTGATAGCAAAAGTGATTAACATTGCATGAAAAACAAGAATGAAAGATTCAACAAACAGATCAATATGCATGTGGATGAAGCGGTTCACCGGTTCAACGAACGTTCATGAAAAATAGTTTCATGCATGTGACAGTAGTGAGATAGCAGCGAAAACTAAAATAGAGCTACGAAAAGCTAGTATACATGTAAACAACAGCAAGCGTTCAAACAAATCAAGCAAATATCACTCACACAAGTGAATACACAAAAAGCAATAGAAATACTAAAAAAGACAAGTTGAGGCCACTTACCCATGTATAGTTGAGTCGGATGTGTCGAAGAGTCATGGATGCGTTGTGGGATGTCAGAGCTCCAAGACTGATGTGAAAGAATGAGATCTGATGGGTCGAATAAATAAGTTTGTGCTCATGACGCGCATGCCATAAATCTAGGAAAAAGCAACACTTGGAGGGAAGTTTCTAAAACAAATTTGAATGTAACCCTCGGCTGCTAAAAATAGCTCCCTGAATCATGGGATGCATTTTTCATGTTGCCTTTTGCTATTCCGGGAAGAGCAAGTCATGCATGCATGCAAGTCAAGTTTCCTTGGTCCCAGGTGGAACTGGTCAACTAGACTGCTCATGCATGTAGCTGCTCAACTACTTGAGAAAAATCCACATTTCTGGTTGGGAGTTGGGCTAAATACCGAGGAGGTTTGCACAATTTCTGGGTAGTGCAGCTAACTTCTGCCTATATTTGCACAAATTTTGGGCTGGGTAGCCCTGCTGGGGAAATTTGCGTAATTCCCGCTAGGAGTGTTGGTTGGCAGAATTGCAGAATTCTAGAGTCGAGCAGGCTGCCAGACATAATTGTGTAATTTCTAGAGGGAAGGCTAGTTTCCCTCCAGAAATGTGCAATTTTCTGGGGGAAGCTGCTCAGCCTACAACTAGAACAAGTCTAGGTGAACAACCTGTGAGGGGAATGCATCAAGTTGTGCTTGACAGGTTGCCTTTGTGCAAGAAAACACCAAAGCTTGTGTACTTGACGAAGCAAGACAAGGTGCTATGAAAGGTTGGTAGGGAGGCTCCAAAACGGGCTAAGGAAAAACTTTGGAGGGTGGTTGTAGCTACTACAATAGATCAAAGTTTAGAAATTTCTATGGAGAATATGGTATATTGATTGGACAATTATCTAATCATTATCCTCAATGAAATGATCTAGCTAAATCAATTAACAAATCCTTGATTCAAATTGTTAAGAAAATAATCTACAGAAACCAAAGGAATTGGCATAAGAAATTATTGAATGTTGTTTTGGGTAAGTATAATTACTCCAAAAAGAAGCATAAATCAATCAACCTATATTTCAGTATATGGAAAAGATGCAATATTTCCAATACATTTGGAATTGAATGATTTAGAAATTTCTATTTGGATTGAAATCAAAGAAGGGGTTACTCCAATCCAAATGATATAATATCAACTCCTTCAATTAGAAGGGAAATGAATATAAGAAATGAAAAGTATATACATGAGACAATAATTTGTTATGAAAGACTTTAATTAAAGTTACACCTTGAAGGATATTCATAAAGATCAACTATTTTTTTCTATGTAATAAAGCAAAATAAAAGCCATTTCTCCATACAAAATTCTAATCCCACTATACTGGACCATATCAAATTGAAAAAAATTGTGGATCAAATCTTATATCCCTAGATATGAATGGTACCATTCAAATTTTCTCATAAATGGGAAACACCTCAAACTCTTCTTCTTATATAAATTCATTATCTCTAGTTGTATATACCTTAATCCTACTTTTTATTGTATAGATACTTTCTCCTATTATGAAAAACACCAAATTTCGTTCATGTTTGTTTTTGACTCCATTTTCCCAATGAACAAGACCTTATGGGTTCTCGTTAACCCATAGGGGCTCCCTCTCCTATAGTTGGAGCCTAATGTTGATAAACATTTATTAATCAATGCCATTTTTTCTTTCTTGACTCCATACTACAACTAGTATTCCTCCTTTTCAATACTTAGTCATTTTTCACCTATGTTAGTTTAAAGTCTTCTTTTTAGCGATTTATTTCCCACGTATTTCACAACTTGAAACATTCTCAACACTTAGTCCTTTTTTTGTGTATGTGGATTGTTGGAGACCTTTTTCACCAAGTCATCTTGCCTCTCACAATCATCACTTTTCACATCATAGCACTTAAATTTACCATGTTTATGTGGGCCACAAAATACTTGTTTCTCATCCATATGCCCATATTAGGGAGCCTACATGAATTCCCCTACATCACTTAAAGAAACCCTCAAAGTTCCATACTTAATGATTTTTGTGGTTGACCACTTCTTTGTATGTAGTGTGGGAGATCTTGCTCAAAACCATCCCACATTCCACATCCCACATCCCAAATCCTACCTCCCACATTTTGCATCTTGCTTCCTGCATCCTACATCACACTTCTGGCATCTCGCATCCTATATCTCGCCTCCCACATGCATTAAACTCCTAACCATATTGTTTAGGCATATTCAATTATCATAGCTAGCACATAGTTTTCATTATATAAATTCACTCCTATATTTTTCATTGAGACTCATCTATTGTTTCAAATTAAAGAAATAGTTTTTATTTATCAACTACCTTTATCCACATATATTCATACAAAGGAAGTTAATGATATACTTAATACCACCAATGTCCTTGATTAACTACATTTTAGCTCATTTTTTCATTGAATCTTGCAAATAACTATCAAAAGGAAAGACGTTGAAAAATGCAAGAGAATCTATTTTTGGATATACTCTTAATACACTTGGGTAACAAGACCATGACTTATAGTGGTTTGTTGCTTACTGGTGGTATTCAAAAGTCATCCCAAAAGAAAAGAGTAACAACACGGCTTGGACTTTAGCATTATACGCACTGGGTGCATGCATGAAGTCTTTGATTTCTTAGAGATGATTTCTTGGTGTGTTGACAAGTTTGATAGTAGAAAACAATACACATGACTTTAAGAATCTAGAAAAACCCCACATTCCCCTGACTCCCAATATATTAAAAAAGATGCATTGCTTCTAGAGGCAAACCAATTTTTCAATATTGTAGAGGACAACACTTTTCTTAGTAACCACAATAGAGGGAAGATCCTTCTCAATAAATTCTCAAAGAATCATAGTAAATAGCTAGTTAATGCTAGTAAGATTGAGAATGCATGTTAGACAATCCATATAGAGAATTTGCTTGGATATTTGCAAGGATTCTTGGTCAAGAGTCCAATAATTTTGTTAGTAGATATTTTATTAATGTGTTACATTACATCGTTCACGAGGGAGGCATTTTTAACTGGGTTCATACCATTTCAATAGAAATCTTATACCAATTTGGGAATTTATTCCAAACAAAGAAGTTTTTCATGGCTTCATACCTTGTTTATTCTATTGTTTACTACAATGTCTTTAAAGGCTTATCTAAGCCACGACACTTAAATTTTGATCTAGATCTAGTAAAGTTCTAGTACCCATCACTTTGGAAACACAAAAACCAATTTCATTTCTATCAAGCGCAGGAAGAATATTCATTTGTTTGATTGTTTGGATTTGAAGGGATTCCCTTATTTCTTCCCATTTATGTTTGTAATAAATTTTTCTTGGCATAAGTGTGCTAAAAATATAGGCATTGGGCACATTTATTTATTGCAAAAAGGAAGAAACAATTATTACCTCTTCCTATTAGATTTTACAACTTCAATATCAAAAGTATTCTTATATTAATGAACACACTACTTAACTGGAGCCATTTAAATTGAAGGAATTGGAAGCAGTTAAGGGTTTTGACCCTAAAGCTATTTTCCTAGCTCATCTTATTTCTCTTGGATATGGCATGCTCTTTTGAGAAAAACATGTGGAAAGAGGAGGAGACAATCAAGTTTTACCTAATACCCCTCAAGGCTTTCATGAAGATGTCAATTATTTACATAGTATCAATAAACAATACAAACAACATGGGAAATTTGTTGCAAGCACTAGTTCTACTCCACCATAATATCAAAAAGGTATTTCTACATCTCATGAAAAAAGCCAATATAAAGGGAGAGAACCAAGGAAAGATAGTGGTTGTTAGGGTCCCACCCTAACCCCCTTATTCATGTCATGGGATCACGTCATAGTCAAGAGTCAATAAAGCCCATATTAATATTTGTAAGTGGTTAACCCGCAATTAATGAAGGGACCACAGTTAGTTGCAAATGGGCGGTAGTATTAAATAAAGGGTAAATGGGCGGTAGTATTAGATAGATGGTATTAATAAAACCCACGGTATTGACCCGTGGTATTGCATGTATGAGTCATATATAAAGGATAGAGACTCCCTGCGAGGAGTATCGTGTCTTTTTTTGTAATCGAGCTCTGCTCTATTGGAGGTTGCCCCCTCGAAGAGGCATGTGAACATTTCTCTCTGAGTAATAAAATCATTGCTATTCCGTGTTCTGGGTATATTTTTCTTCGCATATTCTGTGTTCTGGGTATTTTTCTCGCATATTCTTTGTTCGGTATTGCTTTGCAGGTTAAGAAGCATAACAAGTGGTATCAGAGCACTTTCCAGGGCTCGGTGGGATCTCCAAATTTTAGCGATTTTTTTTTTGGCTAGAGACGTGTTCCGACGTCTTTAAACCACGAGATCTGTCGTTGAGCGCATAAACATGCGGATTTGGGGAGGCATGCACGCAGGAAATACAAGAGGTGGTCATGTCTGTTGGACTCCCTTGTAACCCGTGTGCGTACCCCTTCGAGTAGTAGCGCATTAGACAGAATCGCGCACAGACTTTGTTCCACGTACCCTCTGGGTATATAGGAAGCCCCATAGCTACCTTGAAGCCTCGCCATAGATAAAATTTCGGCCGTCTTGTGGCTACAGTACACCGAGAACAGCACTCGGAGAGATTACTCGCCCGTACGATAGGGTACTCGGGTTGTACGACTAAGCGTATGGTCGATCCTCCTTAGTTAGAGCCCTGAAACATTGGGCCGAGTACTACTGTCAGACCCTTATGTATATTGCGATCTGTAGCACCTGACACTCCTCAAGACCATAGTTCCCTTTCTATCGAGGGATCGCACATCATCTATTCCAGATCAGTGAGTGCAGCAGCAGCAGACATCAGTCCCGCAGCTCTATCTGATCAGCAGCAGCAGTGATCCACGATCCAGATCTCTCAGATCCACCAGATCGGAGTAGTTGTGAAGGGTTCTTGTGCCTGGCTATAATTTTTGCAGGATTTTTGGCGGCAATGACATTTGGGGATTTGATGACTGCAGTATTGATCAAGAAGGAGTAAAACTCCGTTGGGAGTTTTCTGAAAAAAAATAAAAATAAATAAATAAATAAATAAATTGAGATCTTCCGAAGCACTTATTTGTGACATAGCCCATCAGCATCAGGACAACAAGCTGAGCATGGTGGTACCATTCAATTTCTGCACAAAAAAAAAAAAAAAAAA
>APFE031126481.1:0-27676 GCA_000404065.3 Pinus taeda
GGATTGTAAGTTACAAAATGTACAACAGTAAAGAAACACACTTTACCTAACTCTAACCTAACTCTATACTAGACCAAGTTGAACTTAACTATTCCTATGTGTTGGAATATCCTAACACATTCGAGGTATGCCAAACTTCAATATGATAAAATATATAACTTTGGATGTTTTATGAGAGAGACCTAGTCTTGGTTTTTTAACAATAAAATGATACACTAGGGGTAGGGAAATTTAATGTGGTGTGTGTAGAAATTATGATTTATATTTGAAACTGCTCATGAAGTTTTAATCAAAATCACAAGACACAAACCTACTCTCCTGCTCTATAGAATTCAATTCAAAATTTATAACAATAATAAAAAACATGCAATGAAAAATAACACACATGCAAGTAGTATTTTTCCAAGGAAAGCAATCTGCTAAAAACCCCTATGCCTTTTTGCATTAGTTTGATGAATGGAGATGAATTAAAATTTCTTTGCTCAACTGAGCACAACCTCCAAGTGAATAACCTATCTCTCTGCTCGCTAAGAAGCTTTGACCCATACTTAGTCAAAAATTTCCTCTGCTTGAGCCCTTATTTCCTTGAGCAATTTCTTGAGAAATTAGGCCCCTATAATTTGGAAATTTATCCAAAATGGATTGCGCAATTCCCAATCTTGACATCTGACTACATGAAACACCTATACACTCAAGAATAGTCTACAAATAATGTTACACTACCTTGTAATCTCCACCACACCTGGGGAACTCAAATTCTCTGCATGCACTAGCTATTTTGGGTTGATGATCGATTAACTAGATTGATCGGGTCAGAACTTCTAGAGATGTTTTTACCCCCTAAATGGAGTCAAGTCATATAGTAATCGGAGATATATTTCCAATGAATTATTGTATGTTCCAAACGAAGATCATATAACCAAGTTACAAGCCTAGGAAGTTGGTTGCACAACTAAACCCAATGGGGCCCACATACTCTTTGTGTTTCATCTCCTAGGGTTAGGGTTTTGGTTATTTAGGGTTTTACCTTGTTGTTAAATAATAAAAAGGCCCTTGAGCCTCATTGTAACATAATTCAGAGGCATGTATCCATCACATCTCTTCTCAGAGATATGCTACCATTGCCCGAGCTAGTTTATTTCCATTTTGCATTTAGGGATATTTCAGTTCTTTGATATTAATGGAATGAAGTTTTATTTCCGCTGCATCTTTGTGTTTATGTTTATATTTGTATGTTTTTTCATTCCTGCATAAGTCCTGATAATATGACTATCATAGTAGATCATAGGTGGATCCATCAACTGAATAAAAAGTCCTACAAGTATATTTCTCATCCAGATCACCTCAGATGTTGCTTGACTTACAACCATGTTTTATGCTTCTACTAAGATGATCACCACAAATATTTACTTCTTGTTGTACCAAGAAACTGTTATGGAATCAACACTAAAAATTCCCCCTGATTTACTCTTTTAGTCAGATGGACTCCCTACCTAATCTGCATCTGTGAAGCCACATAACTTCACACCCTTTATCCGTCTATACCATAGTCCAAATTATATAGTTCCCTTGAGGTACTGCAAAACATGCTTAGCTGGCTTCCAAAATAATTTGGTTGGCCTAACCATATCTTAGCTCATCTAGTTGAATGCATAACACATATCTGGTTGTGTGTTCACAAGATACATCAATGAACCCACTAGTTGTCGATATATGTTAGCATCCAATCCTTCACTTGAAGTGACATCCTCCTTCCTCCAGTTGGTCAATAGAGGTGTCTCCATGGGTTTAAAACTCTCCATGAAAAATCTATGTAGTATCTCATTTGCATACTTTCCTTGGGACACAAATAGTTCCACTTCACCTTGCGATACTTCCAACCCGAGGAAGTAGTGCATGAGACCCATGTCCTTCATTCTAGATTCCATTGCAAGGTCCTCCTTGGAAGATTTGATCAATTGCTCATCACCAGTTAAAATCAAATCATCAACATTTAAGACAATAATAAGAAATTTACCTTGTATCAAGATGTGATAGAGGTTTGCATCCACTTCACTTTTGGTGAAGCCCAAACTGGTGAGATAATTGTTGATCCTGGTGTACCAAGCACAAAGTTCTTGTTTGAGACCATAAAACTCTCGCTTAAGTCTGCAACACATGAGACTCTTGATCAAATTTCTCAAAACATTCTAGTTGTTCAATGTACACCTCCTTCTCAATAACTCCATTGATAAATTTTGTTTTTACATTCATCTGGTGGATCTTCCACCCCATTTGTGTAGCTAGAGAAAGAATTGCTCTAGTGGATGAAAACATTGCTACAAGAGTAAAGGTATCCTCATAGTCAATTCCCTCAAATTGAGAGTATCCTTGGCCACAAATCTGGCCTTATAATTCTCTATGCTTTTGTCTTCTACATGCTTAACCTTGAAGATCCATCTTAAACCCACAAATTATTTATCTCTTGGTCTTGGGACCACTTCCCAAGCACTATTCTTTACCCTCCATAATTACATCAATCCATATAGGTTTCTCTAATGCTTCCGTGAAAGAGGATGGTTCAGTCTCTACAAGATCAATCATTAGATCCATGTAGCTAGTGTACCTCTAAGGTTACCTTCTTTGCCTGCACAAATTTGAAGGAGCTTCCACATTCTCCCTCGCATCCTGCATAAGTATATCAACTTCCCTGGTTCTTTTTATACCTTCTTTGGATGGTTATGATTGAGTGGATGTCTCCAATATCTATTCCTCAATTTGTGGCTATAACAAAGCTTCTTGAGGCTCCTCCTTTAGAGCTAAAATCTCCTCTTCTAGTGGGATCTAAATATCCCTCTCAAGAGAGCACCACATCACTTTCTCCTCATCAAAATTTACATCCATTCACACCATTGTCATTTTGAGGGATGACAAGTAAACATGGTAGTTGTGAAGAGTTTGTAACCCACAAATACCCCCAACTCTACCATTAGATCAAGATTCTTCCTTGATTCTTTGGAGACATGGCAGTAAATAGAGGCTCCAAATATCCTGAAGTGTGACACATCCGACTTCCTCGAGAAAGCCTCCCCTATTGTAATCATAACAAGAATCTAATGAGGACTATGATTCTATAAGTAGATTGTTGTGTTACATGCCTCAACCCACAAATGCAAAGATAGGCCTTTGATCTAAAAGTGGAATAGGTGAATTATGCCTCTCTTTCCAAAATCAAATGAAAAAAAATATTAGGACCATGTTGACACTTTGGAAGCATGAAAATGGTCCTTCATAAGAAACATGTTTGTTTAGTGTCCCTTCAGGCATGAATTAGTTCTCATGTTAAATTTAATCAGAATGAACATAACACATATAATTCATGTAAGCATAGAGAAGAGGAAAACAACGTTTGATGATGGAGTTCACCCCTCCTGGGCTACATTTCTGGGTCTGTCAACATGACTAGACCATTCATATTTTAGTGTAAAATTGAAGTACATAAATTATGATGATTACCATGTGGCTATTTCCCTTTTAAGGAAATGTTCTCCTTCATATAACTTTCACATAAAAACAACATGACAATTTGCAATCACCATGTAAACTACAACAATACAAGAAGTCTTTGCAAAGACCCTAGACCTCATCTGAAAAAGAGAATACATGCAAAAATAAGGAAATAATCCAAGCTTCCCTCATCTTGATATAGAGAGAAAAATGTCCAAGAGCTTAACCATACAAGTATCATCTATTACAAATGAATTTTTAAGTTGAAAAAACCCTTACAAGGTCTTCTTCATGCTCAACACCCTCAGAAAATGCTACTAATCCTTGTTTGATCCATACATTCCTTAGCCTCCAACTTACAAAAAGGCCATATATATGTGCTCAAAACATAAAACATAGGCCACTAATGGATTCATAGCATCCAGAAACCCCCATGTAGCCTCTTTTTGAGGTCAAATTGGTGAAAAACTCAAAAAGTTATGAGCTCCAAGCTCATTCATGAACTTGACTATTAACCATCCTACAATTTTTCCCTTCTAGATAACGATCCTACAATTCTACCCTGAAAATTACTAACTAATCGAAAAATTCACCCTCCACAGGTGCAATTTGTTGGACCTTTAATTCACCCTCTAACGCCTTAGGGTCGAAAAATGTAGACATATGGGACACGAGGCCAAGGGATGGGCTAACTGCCCGTCCTTATTGCTGGGCCCTTTTTCCTTCATCGTTGGGTCATGTTTTGGTGCATGTGCCTTGGGGCTAGGCCCTTAGGGGCTGGTCCCCTTTGTGCTCTGCGCACTTGGTCACATAGAGGGTCATACAACCTGGGTTTGGCCCCCAACTTTCTGCCTCCGGTTGTTGGTGATGGCTCTGACATGTGTTGTGGCTTGGGCCATGATGATGGGATGGGCTAAGGCCTAGCCCCTTGTCCCTCCTCTTGCGGTCACGTGGCACTAGGGTGGTCAGGGGTTAGGGCTTAGCCTGACCCCCTCCCCCATATGCGCATTATGCAACATTTAAATAAGATATTTTGCCCATAGTTTAACAAGTAATATCTATGGTGCATTGGTTTGGGCCTGTTATTGTTCGGTGGGAGGTCACAATTTTGACTCCCGTGGGGTGGATGTTCGACCCATATAAAATTTTGACTTATGTGGGGAGGCCACGTGGCTGCCTCCCATTGGCCCACGTGGCTCCCTGCTATTAGTCTATCCAATACACACCATCCACCAATGGAGAACTTGCGAATTGTTAACCAATGGAGAGAGGATAAGTGGTAGCCTATCACTGGTCGTCAAAAACCCAAAAAACATAGTCAAAACCTAAAATTTTCCATTCTTTCCCTGTTTGGGAAAATGGTCAGCGGGCTATTAATTGAGCTCCCGGTGTTAGATTGAGGTGAAACGAACGTCGTTGGATTTAGAATGAGGGACAATTCAATTTGGGACTAGTTGCAAGAAGTTTTGGGCACTTCCATTTTCAAGCATAAATTTGATCACCTTATCACACCTCCCACTAGGAACTTTTGGACTACAAAAGTTTACTTCCCTAGTTCATATAAAGAGGCTGCAACCCAAAAATACCCAAAAACTCAATCCAAATTGCAAAAAATTCAATTGACAATATTGGCCTTGTCTACAAGCACAATCATCTTATACAATCTTGAAAACAAAGATTTGATTCACACAATTTTCATCTTGAACACTTGTATCATTGGACATGTGACAATTTGTAGACAAACTTGAACGAAAAACTTTGTACATTCTCTAAAATATCCTTGAACATGTGGACTTATAAAAATCCATTACATACATCAATGAAAACATCTACTTGTTGAAAATAGTGATAATAATTTTCACTTTACAAAAGTACCTAAATAGGTGATGACAATAAGTATTTACAAACAATTTACAAAACATCTTTACAATAAGTCTACCCAAATCTTGCCTCTCCTAGGGCTTTGGGTTCTCTTCGTGCACCATCTTGTTTTGAAGGTCGTTTTGTGGAGAGTCCTATTTGCTACCTTTCTCATTATGCAACATAATATCCTTACCTTTCCTTGAATGAAGCTTTGGATGCAACTTCCAACATTGTTCAATGCCATGTCCATGCACTTTGCAATGAGCGCAGGGAAAACTTCTTCTTGTTGGCAGACATAGAAGCTCACGCAGGCAAAAGAAAGCTGTTATGTTTGATGCCTAGAATTTCATTCATTATTTTAACCATTACTATGTGTTTCTCGAACACAGCTACGCAATGATTAGAAGCATCACAAAATGTACAAGGGTTCTAATTCCACAAGTATTCAAAATTTCCATGCATTGGAAAACACTGTTGAGAGTTATACCTGTCTTTAGAGTTGCAACTTCACTGATTGTCACAAGATGGTGACATCTCATACTTAGATGTTTGATGTACCTCAAGCCTTTTGGAGCATTATCCAAACTCCCTTTGGCTATATCCTAATCCCTAGTACTTTGGTCTTTCCTCAACCATAATCATATTGGTAATGCCTTGACCATTTTTACCAAGACCTCCATCTTATTATCCCATCTTAGAAAGCAACCTCATACCTATACCCTTGGTATGTTGCTCAAATGCTACAAATGAGTTATTATTCAAATGAATGTAAGGAGTAGTACTTGAGATACTGATTACCTCTTTAAACTTGTCATGCATCCTTTTTACTTTTGATGATGACAATGATGACCAACTTGTATATGAATCTAACCTTCCACTCCCTTCCACTATCATAGGGTGTGCTTCTTGGGGATGCTTGCAAAGCTCACATGCCTCATCTTGTACATATCATCCAAAACCACTGTTTGAACCATGAGCACATACTAGCTTCATATTAGAGGTCTCTTTTGCTAGTGCAGGAGCAACACTTTCTACAACTTTCTCATCAAGCACTTACTACAACACAAAGTGCATGTGCCTCTTCTCCTCTTTAGTTTTCTCCAACATCCTTCTCAACTCTATATTCTCCATCTGAAGAGCTAAATGTATGTCTTCATTCTCTTGGATTCTCTTTTTTCTGCCCATCTTGCAACTTCGTTAAATTGTGCTCTAATACTAAACTGATCTAAAAGTGGAATAGGTGATTTTTGTCTCTCTTTCCAAAATCAATTGGAAAAAAACTATTAGGATTGTGTTAACACTTTTCAAGCATGAAAATGGGTCTTCATAAGAAACATGTTTGTTTAATTTCCCTTTAGGCACGAATTAATTCTCATGTGGAAGTTAATCATAATGAAAATAACATATATAATTCATATAAGCATAGAGAAGAGCAACATAAGGTTTGATGACGGAGTTCACTCCTCCCAGGCTACATCTCTGGGTCTGTCAACATGAGTAGACAAATCTTATTTTAGTGTAAAATTGAAGTATATAAAGTATGTTGATGACCATGTGGCTATTTCCTTTTTAAGGAAATGTTCTTCTTTAGAGAACTCTCACATAAAAACAACATGACAACCTGTAATCATAATGTAAACTACAACAATACAAGGAGTCTTCCGCAAAGACCGTAGACGTCATCTGAAAAAGAGCATACATGCAAAAAGAAGGACATAATCCAAGATTTTCTCATCTTGACATAGAGAAAAAAATGTCCAAGAGTTGAACCTTGCAAGTATCAACTGCTACAAATGAATTTTGAAGGTGAAGAGACCCCTTCAAGGTCTTCTTCATGCTCAACACCCTTAGAAAATGCTACCAATCCTTGTTTGATCCATACATCCCTTAGCCTCCAACCTGAAAAAAATCCATATAGATGTGATAAAAACATAAAACAGAGGTCACCAATGGATTGAGAGCATCCAAAAACCCCCAGGTAGCCTCTTTCTGAGCTCAAATTGGTGAAAAACTCAAAAAGCTATGAGCTCCAAGCTCATCCATGAACTTGACTATTAACCAGCCTACAATTTCTCCCTTTTGGCTAATGATCCTACAATTCCGCCCCGAAAGTCGTTAACTGAGCGAAAAATTCGCTCGCTGTAGGTGCAATTTCTTGGACCATTAATTTTCTCTCTAACGCCTTAGGGTTGAAAAATGTGGACATATGGGCCACGAGGCCAAGGGCTAGGCTAACCGCCCATCCTTCCCACCGGGCCCCTTTTGCTTCATCACTGGGTCATGTTGTGGTGCATGTGCCTTGGGGCTAGGCCCTTAAAGGATGGCCGCCTTTGTGCTCCATGCACTTGGTCACATAAAGGGTCATACGACTGGGGCTGGCCCCCAACTTTCCGCCTTCGGTCGTTGGTGTTGGCTCTAATGTATGTTGTGGCTTGGGCCATCGTAGTGGCATTGGCTAAGGCCTATCCCCTTGTCCCCCTGCTCACAGCCACGTGGCACTGGGGTGGCTAGGGGCTAGGGCTTAGCCCGATCCTCTTCGCGATATGCACATTATGCAACACTTAAATAAGATATTTCGCCCATAGTTTAACAAGTAATGCCTGCAGGGAATTCGTTCGAGCTTGTTGTTTTTGGGTGGGAGGTCACAAGTTTGACTTTTGTGGGTTGGTTTTTCAACCCATATAAAATTTTGACTTGTGTGGGGAGGCTACGTGGCTTCCTCCCATTGGCCCATGTGGCTCCCTGCTATTGGTCCACCCAATACACATCATCCACTAATGGAAAACCTGCAAATTTTTAACCAATGGAGAGAGGCCAAGTGGCAGCCTATCACTATTCCTTAAAAACCCAAAAAGCACAGTCAAAACCTAAATTTGGCCTTTTTTTCCTGTTTGGGAAAATGACTAGTAGGCTATAACTTGAGCTCTCGGTTTCGGATTGAGGTGAAATGAATGTCGTTGGATTCAGAACGATGGACACTTTTATTTGGTGCTGGTTGCAACAAGTTTTGGGCACTTTCATTTCCGACCATAAATTTGATCACCTGATCAGCCTTGGTCATGTAACATAGCTCTTACAACTCCAAAAATGCTATGGTTCTTTCTCTAAACCACCCCATTATGTTGTGGGTTGTGGGGCGGTGTCAAATCTCTTCAAATGCCTTCTTTCACATAGAAATTTTTGAATTCATTCAAAACATACTCACCTCCATTATCACTCCTAAGGGCCTTCACCTTCTTGTCATTTTATTTCTCAACCAGGTCCTTGAATTCTACAAACTTGGAGAATGTCTCATCTTTCTACCGCATGAAGAAGATTCAACAATTCCTTGAGAAGTCATCAATAAAAATGACAAAATATTTGTGTTTGAAGTGGAGGATATCGAGAAAGCTCCGCAGACATCATAATGGATCCTTTGCAAGACTTCATGTGCTTTGTTGTCCCGATGATGGAATGTGGATTTTTTTTACTTCCCCAAAGTACATCCTTTGCATACATCCTGCTTCTCAAGTGCTCCTTTGCGGAGGCCAATGGTTATTTGTGTTGAATTTCCATGAACCTCATGTCTAGGATAGAATCTTAAATATCCGACACTACCAAACCAAGAATCTCAACAAAGATACTTTGCACAATAGAACAATAAAATGTTGTAAATCAATCACGTGCACAATAAGAACAATATGTGTAACCAAACTTCGTTATATTATCAATATGTAATACAATAATCTAGGGATCCCATACAAGGGATAATGGCCCTTAATTATCCACAAGTACAAGAATACAAGACAAAATGACAATATTGCTCCAATCACAACATCTATGTTGTATCTCGTCCTATCAGTCCTTTGCTTTAGATCCACTCTCTATATGGCCATTATTCCATTAAGGAACAACACATAAAGACTCCAGTAGAGTTACCTGCTATCACTGCTGCAAGTCACTTATGCTACAATGAACTTTGGCTCATGAATCTGCTCCTCTAGGGTGGCCAATACCTGAGTATCAATCTACCTTCTTAGTAGTCACTTTTTTCCATCGAAGTGTTTCACATTAGGCTCCAACAACTTCACCCACGATTATCGATCAACCTATCTTTATGAACGTTGTTCAAGTGCTACTTTGGGCACTGTCACGTTGCCCTCCAACAACTCTTCAAATTCCCAATCCAACAACCAAAATTCAATGTGTAATCTACTCCTAGGAAAGGGCTTCAAACCACCCTAGTTATCCCTCTTCCATTTGACTTCCATAGGCTTCAAACTGTCTAAAATTGGACCTCTTCCCTAGCAACAATTCAATACAAAACCATCAACATACCTGTACTCATGAGCTGGTGCATATTTTGTAGTTTGTTAATGTGGTTAGGGCATCAATGCAAAACCCTGTCAACCCTTTCCAACCACTGTAACAGTCCTAAAAGTCAATGTGGTTTCCCTTCCTTATTTTGTTTCCTCCCGCACTATCTGTTCCCTTATCATTATGCTTGGTAATAGGCCTTATGACCCTTCCAGCAAGCCCAAATGGGCCTGTGGTATCTCTGCTATCCCATAAATCCCACGACCCTCCAAAACAAGGATAATTACAGCTTGAAATATGCACCTCACTACCCAGAATTCACTTGGCTAGCCTTCGTTGTACCTCGAACCTATCAAACCTGTTAGTTTCAGCCTTTGAAACCTTCCACCAGTGATCAAATATGCTCTTACAAAATTATTTTAAGGTGTCAAAGTCAAATTTTGTCATTTCAATAAGTCTTAAAGTAAAATTTGGTCATTAGGTATTAGTTCTAGGGTTTTTTCTCACTCCTTCCAAAGTTTTCCAAATGTCTGTCCATGTCACCATTTAGATGAGTGTACCATCTTTCAGAGAGCTTTCATCATCATTTCAGGTTCCAATGGGTCCTTTTACACCTTTTTCGTGTTTCAGTTGTGCTTGGGTAAGACTCATTTCCCTCTCCTAGGGTTTTGAAGGTAATTTCTCTTGTATGGTCAAATAATCAACAAAACTTGTATCTTGATGCTCATACACCTTCCACTATCCTTAATGTACCTTATTAAACACTTCCCATCACTGATATCCCTCAAATTCATCATTTTCCCACAAACCCTAGTTTCTTGCTACAATTTGACAATTTTCTAGGCTAAGCCTGTGTTTTTCCCTTTTGCATCCCTTCTCCCGACTCAATCTTTGAAATTCCACTTTCCCCTATTTCCTAACATCCCTCCCTACTTCCCAATTTTTTCTCAAGAATTTAGAGCTCCTTATCCCCTTCATTTCCCTTAATTTCTACAAATCCCCTGTTCCACACATCGGGATAGGTTTTACTCAAATGATGTATATGAGCAAGCAAAAATGAATTTGGAAAGAGTGAGAGACATTTTTGTCCATAATAGGCCAAGGAAGAAAAACCTCCTTCACTTTTTACACAGGTGTCATGGTTTTAGAGAAATGTTAACAATATAGTTGCCTTAAGAGAATTGATGTACTTTAGGAGTGGCCTTGGGAAAATCAAGATTTCTCCTAGCTTGGTTTGCCACATGACTTTCTTGATGAGTCAAATGATAACTGGACACAAAGGTATTTCCAATGAGCTATTATGAGCTCAATTTTTAGTTGAGGAAGACCTTCAAAAGTTGACTGCAATAGCACTCTGCATTTAGGCAACCTCATTTTGCACATTTTGACCAGTCTTGGGATATTTGACATTTGATAGGGACAATGAACTCCAAATTGAAAAATTCAAGATGTTTTAGAAACTAGACTTGACAAGCTTTCCAACGAGATATCTTGTACCCAATTTGGACACCGGGAAGGCCTCCAAACGTGGTGTAGAAAGAGGAGTTGTGCATAGAAGAGGCGCTGCGCACTTGTGTGAGGGCGCTGCACTCCTATCAGACACACTCAAATTGCTCCAAATCACTTCAAACTGCCTCAAAACTCCAATTTCCTCCTCTTTACAAGTAAGTACATTGATTCTCCTTGTTTAAGAGTGTTCTTGCATGAAATATTGTTGGTCCTTTACCCATAAAATCAAAACCCTAGTATCCACTATTCACCATGATGATTCAAGGTTCACTCTTTTATCTTTGTTGCTGGTTCCTAAAACCTCATACACTACATAGTAAAACCCTAGCCTCCATATAAAACCCTATCCTATATACATCACATTCCCATACATAAACTCCTAAACCCTACCCTCCATATGAAACCCTATACCCTACATACAAAACCCTATTCACACTCCTATTCACCCTCACTTACTCATCCTAAAATCTCTTCATACTCATCTTTCATCCATCCACCCTATCTTATCATTCACCACAAATGATCACAAATAATGAAAAATGCCAGGTGACTAGGCAACGAAAAGGAAAGGTTAGAAGACAAAAGGAAAAGGAAGTTGAGAATCCTAAGGAGATTTGTCTTGAGTGATTAACATGCACTTGGAGAGGTTGCTTGAGAAGGCAAACAAAGAGAAGAAAATGCTTCGTCACTTAGCCTATCACTACCTAACCCGGAACAAGATTTGTAATGCAAGGACAAAGAGGCTAAAAGCCAAACTAAGAAGAGTCTTGAGGAACAAGAAAGAGCAAGATAAACTCAAGATCTTGACTGAAGCATCATTGGCCCATCAAAGCACCTAACAAGGATCATTCATGCCAAGTTTCAAGAAATTTGGAGAAAATTTGAGATTTTTGAATTTTTGAAATTGAAAAATAGGCTTTTCCAATAGGTGGCGCTGCACTTTTGTTGGGGGCATCCATTTGCAAAAAAGTTTATATTTTTGGAATTAGCATGAAAAAATATGGAAGCTCAAAAATGGCTGAGAATTTTGGACAAGTTCTAGGTCTCCAAAAGGGCCAAAAACACCCAAAAAGTGCCTTCTCTGCCACTTTTTTGCCACACAGGAAGCATTCTTGGGAGAATCAATTTTTGGAGGTTCAAATGGACTCCAAATTCATAAATTCAAGTTGTGCCAAAAAGTAGACTCGCCAAGCTTTCCAATGAGCTATCTCGCACCTGATTTGGGCTCCAGGAAGCCTTCCAAAATTGGCCTAGAAAAGCGTTGCGAATAGGATCAGTGGCGCTACGCATAGGATGAATTTTGCCAGTTTTGCTAGAAAAGCCAAATTTCGCCTAGTTTTCTCTACAGTTGACTTTTTCTTGCTCTCTTGGTGAAATTAGCATGGTAAATGATGTAACTTGATGTAATTATGGATGTAAAACACTTGATAGGGTATATACATCAAGTCAAAGGTGATTTTGAGCTAAATGAATTGGTTTCCTTGGTTTTAAAGGCAAGTTGTTCCACTGCCTATATTCTTGTTGTTTGTTTAGATATGGTTGAAACCACCCCTTTTCTTATGGATTCGAACCTGATAGCTATCTTGAGTACTTTCCTTGCCTATATCATTTAATTTTTGATTCATTTGTAAAGGTTGGATTCTTGTGGATGCTTTGAGCTTCATTGTAAATCACTTCTGCAGTTTGGCAAGGAAATGAACTAGGGTTTTGCAGCATTTTGTGGGATTCTTGTGGTAATGTGTCTTGGCATTGTTTCTTCCTTCGTTATTTAGTTTCTCTTATGTGTATATGTGCCAACATATATTTATTTCTTCATAACTAAATGAATCAAGATAAATAGGTAGAATCCATTGATATTTAGTGCTTTGTCTTGAGGATACATGTAGTTTTTAATGTTTTCTGCTATTTGAGGAGGACTCATGAAATTTGCATGCCCTCCCCAACTCCTCACTAGTCTTAGACTTACCATCACATTCAATTCAAAGTGCCAAAACACCTACCTACCTCGCCTCACAGAACATCCTGCAAATCTGAGTTGATTTCCCAGACTCAAAGTTGCCTTCTTCATTTGATACAACAACCAACTATCAAAATCAATCAAAATCCTCTAACCTAATATACCTAGCCTAAAATTAGCTTTTCCTTTTAGTCATCTCAAGCCCTAGTTTCCATATTCTAATTGAGATTGACAAGGAGAGTGCCCTCTCCAGACCTGGTACGGCTAGCTACTAGGTTAAGCGTGGTTTGATGTTACCCTAGACCTACCTTTCTTCAGCCCGAGGTCAATCTAGGCACTAATAAAACCCACAAAACATAACTCAAAAATTCCCTTGTGCTCCTTGGACCTATCCTTCTTGTGTTGTCGCTACCAAAGGAGATGACCTTTCTATGAAATGTTGCTCTTGGATTAGTCTAATAACCTCACACATGGGTCTAATATATATCCTCACATGTGGCTCCAATGAATTCCGTGAAGAGACATGAATTTTGGACATATCTACCTCAATCCTACATGATTTGTATGTCCATAAACCCATCATTACCTATAAAAAATCATATCTTCACTTAGATATCTTAGAACTCGATGAAGGCTTGATGCGTTGGATTCTCCTTGTCATCCTCTATCATCTCCATCCATCACATGCCTAGTGGACCTCATGGTTTTTTCCCAACTCCTTTAGGTACAAAATCCCAACCTTGGGTTCCAAGCCCACAATGACCTATTGTGGTGCTCCGACCTCCAAATCCCTAACCATAGGGCTTGGAGTACCTCCAAAGCTACCAAAAATCAACACTCTCTCTTAGCGAGGGAGGTACTTACAAGACTAGGAAGTAGCTCATCATCATCATCACTACTTGCAACGCTCGTCCAACTCATGACACTCACAACTGCAGCAATCCATGTAGCATGAACTACACCTCTCTTGGAAGTGTCGATGTCATTGGAAGCATCATGCTTCTTTTTCTTCTAAGTCATTTTCTAATACCTCCATGATTCCTTCTTAGCAGTTGTAGAAGAACCCTTTCACCCCACTGACCACATACTCTTCTTGGGCTGCAAACTCTCCTTCTGAACTTGCAAACTCCCTCTTGAACTCAAATCCCTCTGAGCCTATGGAACCTGGATCTTATTCTCTGAAACTTGTACCTGTGTAGGTTTTAACCATGTATAGAAATTAACTGCAAACTAATTCTTAAAAAATAGAAAATATACAATGATGAGAAACTCAAAATAAATACATAGAGATTTACCCTGGATCCCAAAACCAAGACTACTAGATTGATTTTTCATTATATTCCTTTCAATGTTACAATACATATATATACATGCTGAAGCATCCATTAACCCTAGATTAGAACGTAACTATAGTTCCATTAAAGGGATCTACAAAATACCATGGGAAAAAAACCATCATGCCCAAAACCATGTGCGGAAACCATGCACAAAACCATAGGTAGGTCTGGCCACCTAGAATAGGATCCAAAAAAAAAATAATCTGGGGCACTTCCCTAAACCCCTTGCAGGGGGGATACTGCCCCCCTACAAACCCCCCAACAGGGGGGGCTTCCGCCCCCCTGTGACCTCCTCGTTGTGCCCCACGCAACAAAGGTGAGGTTGACAGTCCCCCATCTAACCCCGACTTTGCCCGTGGGGCTAGTCATGGAAAGAGTATAACACACATCCAACATTATCTCATTTTTTATTTTCTTTTCGACATAGGGGGTCATAGGAGAGATTAGTCATTGGTTCAGTCCTACAACACCCATTGTTTCTCTACAGCAAGAGAACTTCTCAGTGCTCACATATTTTGTCAATGCATCTGCAAGTGTTCTTCAAAGTGTCCACCTTTAGCAGCAACACCATTTTTTCCTTAATCATATCCGTTATAAAGTGATAATGAAAATCAATATGATTTGTCTTTGAATGATAAGCAGGGTTATTCGCTAAGAAAATTTCACTTTGGCTATCATAGTCTATCCTTATAGCTTGTTGTACTCCCATACTTGAACACAATCTCTGCAACCAAATTGCTTCCTTGCTTACAAGAGTGGTTGCCATGTATTTTGCCTTTGTAGTTGAAACTGCCACTACAGACTATCTCTTACTCATCCAACTGACTACAACTCCAAAGAGGTTAAACACATACCCGCTTGTATATATTCTCTGATCCATATCTCCAGCCCAATCTACATCAAAAAAGCCATGGATGTCCAAAACTTTGTCCAGTCCTAGTCTTCCCTATTAGCACATACTATAATCACTAGTGCCATGCAAATACCTGAAAACCCTCTTTACTGTTGTCCAATGCTCCTTCCCTTATTTTGACATAAACTAGCTCAATACTCCCACTGCATGTGAAATGCCTAGTCTAGTACAGACCATTGCATACATTAGGCTACTGACTGCACTTGTGTATGGAACATGGGACATGTCCTCTTCCTCTTCTTGTGTTTTGGGACATTGTTCAACAGATAAATTTACACCTACAGGAATAGGAACCTTCACTGGTTTACTGTCCTACATATTAAATCGCTGCAGTATTTTCTTGAAATACTTCCTCTGGTTTTACCAGAGCTTCCTCTTTTCCTAATCTCATTTAATTTCCATGCCCAAAATATGGTTTGCAGCACCAAGATCTTTCATGTTGAATTTGGAGGACAATTGGGTATTCAAATCCTAGATAATTTCTTTGTTATTTCTAATCAGCAACATACCATCCACATATGATCCACATACAAGACCAAATAAATAACATGATCACCAATTAATTTAAAATACACACAGTGATCTGCTTTGCTTCTGGTGAAGCCAAGTCCCCATATAGATGTATAAAATTTATGATATCACATCCTTGGTGACTGTTTTAACCCATATAGAGAATTTCATACTAGTTCTTTCTTACCCTTCACCGCAAAACCTTCAGGTTGCTTCATGTAGATCTCTTCTTCCAGATCCCCGTGAAGAAATTTTGTCTTCACATCCATCCGTTCTACCTCAAAATCAAGCAACAATAACAGATAAAAGTAATCTAATAGAAGCTACCTTGGCAACAAGAGAAGAAATATCACCAAAATCAATTCCTGGCACTTGGGAATAACCTTTTTCTACGAACTGAGCTTTGTATTTCTCCACCTTGACTTTTGCATTCATCTTCTTCTTAAACACCCATTTTATCCAATGGGTTTCCTTCCAACTGACAAATACACTAGATCCCAAGCCTCATTTTTGTCCAAAGATGTCATTTCATCAATCATGGCCTCTTTCCATAGTTTTCCATCCTCTGAATATACTGCTTCCCTTACAGTTTTGGGATCATCATTAGTAATAGATAAAGAAAAATTTAAACAAAAAGAAGATGTAATATACTTTTATCGTTGCCTTCTTTATCGAACTGATCTTCTCAAAACTAGATTTTGTGGCTCTTCATCTTCTGATTCCTCTTATGCTCTAGAGTCTGATTCTTCCTCCTTTAGCTCAAACTCTATCTTCTCAGGTTCCTTTGGTAGGACTTCATGTTTAATAACATCTTTCACCTCTCTAAAGACCACATCTTAGTTGTACACAATCTTCCTTGTTTATGGGTTCCAAAGCTTATAACCTTTTAAACCATCCTTATACCCAATAAAGATGCACCTTTCAGATTTACTATCCAACTTGGTTCTTTTCTCCTCTGGAACATGTACATATGCATCACAACCAAATACCCTTAGATGTGAAAGAGATAGTTTCTTACCAGTCCATACCTCTTATGGAGACTTATCCTCTAATGCTGATGAAGGTGATCTATTGACCAGGTAACATGCAGTCTCCACTGCCTTTGCCCATAATTCTTGTCCTAACTCGACACCACTAAGCATGCTTCTTGCCTTTTCCATGAACGTCCCATTCATTCTTTCTACAAATCCATTTTGTTGAGGTGTGTATGGAGTAGTCTTTTTCTGTGCTATACCACACTTTTTTACAGAAATATTTAAATTCCTTCTTGCAAAACTCTCCACCGTTATCTATTCTCAACACCTTCGTCTTCTTCTTTGTCTAGTTTTCCACCAGAGCCTTAAATTCTTTAAACCTGTCAAAGATTTTAGATTTCTTCATGAGGAAATATATCCATGTATTCCTTGAGAAGTCATTTATAAAGGATACTTAGTACATCGACTTAGCCAATGATGGAACCAAAACAGGTCCTAATACATTGTTGTGTACAAGCTCTAATATCCCTTTCGCCCTCTTAGCCGTAGAGGGGAAACTCACCCGATTCTGCTTCGTATACACACAATGTTCACATAAATCAAAATCTAGAGAGAAATTAGACATACCTTCTACCATACCATTACCATTAAGTATTCAAAGGCCCTTATCTCTAATATGTCCAAGCCTTTGATGCCATAACATGGTGTTTTCTCTAGAGACCACTAGATTTTCTGCTCCACTTTCGGGAACCACAAAATTGTTGCACCCATCAATAAAAATGTTACCTAGAATCTTGTATAGAGTTCCAATCCAAACTCCTCAGATCAATATAAGTGCTCCTCGAATCATCTTGCGTGTATCTTTCTCGAACATTGTTTTTACACTTGCATCATCCATCTTGCTTACAAAAATCAAATTTTTGGGCAATGCAAGAATATGCATAACACCTGAAAGTGTTCTAATCCTTCCACCTTGCAACTTCGGCTTTAATTTTCCACGTTCGATGATTCTAACCTTCCTATCATCCCCTAAGAAGACATTACCACCATCATATTTATCATACTCACAGAACCACTCCATATGGGGAGTGAAGTGAAAGGATGCACCTGAGTCAATCAACCATGCATCATGATCTACATGTGTACTTGAATAAGAATCAAAGTACACATCCCCACCTTTATCTGAGGTGGTTTTCACCTCTGAAGAAGGAGCATCATCGGATCCCTTTCCCTTCTTAGGAGCTTTAGTTTTATAGTCCTTTTTGAAGTGTACTTCCGTTCTACATTTCTAGCACACCTTTACAGGTTTTCTTGAAGATTTAGATCTCCCTCTAGATTTAGATCTTCTACTTTTTCTTTCTATTCTGGGACCGTCCTCATACAAACAAGGCATCACCATTCTGGCCCTCCATATTATTTCATCTCATCTTCTCCAGCGGCAAGGATGGGACTATTTCATAAAAATGCAAGGTAGTTGTATTGCTACTGATTGCAACAACCAGATTATCCCACGAATCTGGTAGAGTACACACCTAACTAAAGCACTCATCTTCATCTAAAATTTTAATATCAACAGATAACAAATAGCTTACCATAGTATTAAAGGCATTCAAATGCTCTGTCACCGAGTTTCTATCCTTCATCCTCAGTTTATATAACTTTTTTTGTAGGAACAATTTATTCACGAGAGACCTGGATTGGTAAAAAGTCCCTAACTATTCCACAAAGCCTTTGTTGAAGCTTCCCTTGATACATTCAACAATACTGAATCATATATACAAAATTGTATTGTGCTCTTTGCTTTTTGATCCAACTTCTTTGAGTATTCATCAAACATTTCCATTGGTTTAGTACCCGGATCTACCATGATCCACTGATCTTTATCCACCAATAGATCCTCCATCTTGATTTCCCACAGCTCAAAGCTCTTACCATTAAATTTATCAATCTCTATCTTCCCATTGCTCGCCATCTTCTTTCACCACAAGAATTGATCTTGTAGATCTCCCATTGAACAAGGTTTACCATAGGCCCGAGAAAGACCCCTCAGCAGCAAAGGCGTCCCTTTGAAGCCAAAACAACTTTGATACCAAATGTAGGGTTTAATCCTGTACAAAAATGACCTACAAATGAATTCTTAAAAAACAAAAAATATATAATGGTGAGAAACACAAAACAAATACATAGAGATTTCCCCTGGATCCCAAAACTGAGACTACCAGATTGATTTTTCATTATATTCCTTTCAATGTTACAATGCATATATATACATGCTGAAGCATCCATAAACCCCAATCCATTAACCCTGGATTAGAACATAACCATAGTTCCCTTGACTGGATCTACAAAATATCATGGGCAGAAAACCATCATGCCCAAAACCATGTGCGGAATCCATGCAGAAAACCATAGGTATGTCAACCAACTAATATTGGGTCCAATTTTTATTTATTTATTTATTTATTTATTTATTTTTTTTTAATTTTTTAATTTTTTTTTTTTTTTGTCCAGGGTGCTGCTTGAACCCCATGTAGGCTTAGTGCAACGAAGGTAGGGGTCATTGCCCCCTGTCTAACCCCCCGACTTCACGCATGGGGCTAGTCATGGAAAGAATATAACATACACACAACAACCTGCGCCTGGTCCTCCTCGTTCTTCTAATCATGATCCACAACCTTACCCGTAAGCTGGTATAGATGATGCTCTGTAACTCCAATCACAACACGTGTAGAGCTAGAGCCTCTAGGTCCGAATCTTGCCTTCCCCTAATGGAATAAGACCTTGTTACACAGTATTTTGTCAAACCTCCTGCACTTTCCTATGACATACCCTAAAGTTCCCAAAACATTGTTGAAAATGGCAACAAGAAATGCTAAAAATAGAAATGCTATAAATAGCATCTCAGGTACCAGTGTTGGACATAGCAACAAGGAATGAAAAATGGAAGTGCTAAAAATAACATTGCTATAAATAGTATTTCAAGATGGATTCCAATTTAGTTAGTCCTTGAACTAAAATTGAGAATTAAAATTAAAATTTGATCTTAGCAGCTATTTGTAAAATAATTAATTAATTCATCTTGAGTTAATTAGTTGTAGAAAATCAAACATGAAGTCTATGGGAAGACATGCAACAATTTCTCCATTGATTGAGGAAGTTATCCCTTAATTAAGGAGATCAAGATGAGTTGTATTTTGAGTTGTAATTAGTTAGCTCACTTAACTGAGTTAAGTCTAGTTAGATTAGTTCCAACAATTTGTGGAGCTGATTGTGAGTTCAGTTAGTTAATGCATGCATGCATGTAAATGCTGCACTTCAGATAACTGAATATTCTCTCATAAATAACTCACACATGTTAGTTCAGTCAAAGACCTAGTTGAGATCATAGGAAGGGATAATGTACTATCAGTTGGAGGATTTTTCCTATATAGGAAACCCATCCATGCAGAAGGAATTATCTCCTTCAGGATTCCGCAGTTACTACTAAGCCAAGTGAGCAGTGTGAGGTGGCAATTCACACAAGTGGAAGCATTGGACTTGAGGAAAAAATGCGCAGGGAAATAAGAGGCTTGGAGGGCAGAGGAGAAGGTTTGTGAGAAGCTTTGACTGTCTATGAGCAGCAGAGGGATTGTACTAAGAACAAGATAGCTTGTGAGCTAATGCTTTGTGTAATCTAGATATATTTCCACTTTTATGATAATATAGAGATCAAGATTTTAGGCTGAGGCTTTCCCCAGAGTATTCTTCTATGTTTCATGTGTATGATTTCTTCTTCTCTATTATATGTGTTCTGATTGATCTAGCTCAAATTGATTAAGCTTCCACAAAGTTTGTTGTAGAAGTAGATCGTGTATTTTTTCTTTAGTATATTGCATAATCTATTGACATACAGTGGGAATTTCTACATGGTATCAGAGCAAAGGTGATCAAAGTGAAGAACAATATAGAAAGAAGGGAGAAGTTCAAAGTTTCAAGTTCCTGATTATAGAATTCGAATTCTTATCACATCTCAAATTTCACCAATCGCATTCAACGGTTTAATACTCGAGTATTCCCTTGATGGCAACTCGAATTATATAGCCTGGAAGGATCACATGGAAGAAGTATTAGAGGACAACGATCTAAAGGACTTCATTGATCAAGAAGTCCCGAAGCCAGCAGTGGCTAATGCTACAGAATTGGTGGAATGGAAGAAGTGTGTGGATAGAGCAAGGATAATCCTCTTGGAGGGAGTTCGAGACCACATTGTCTCAAGCCTCCATGGGAAGGAGACATTGTTTTCAATGTGGAAAACATTGAAATATCTATATCAGAACAACAATGATCAGAGGAAGTTGGCGCTTAAAGACAAGCTTCGAAAAATCAAGTGTGAAAAGGGTGACATGATCTCTACATATCTGAACAAGCTCACGACCTACAGGGATGAGCTTGTAAGTGTAGGGATCACGACAACTGATGATGACATGGTGAGTATTGCTCTCCTCGGTCTTCCTAAGAGCTAGCATAGCTACCAAGACTCGGTAAATGAAAGAGAGAAACTGCCATATTGGGAACGACTTTGGTCGGATCTGATGTAGGAGGAGATAAGAAGAAGCACAAGAGATGGTTGTTCATCCAAGGAGGATGTAGAAAATTGTGCCTTAGTGAGTAAGGGAAAGAAAGGGAAGGAGAAGGATTCTCATCCCAAATCGAGTTCTTCCCATGGTGGGAAGAAGTTTGACAAATCGAAAGTGTGATGCTTTCATTGTCATGAGGTGGCCCATTATGCTATGAATTGTCCATAGAAGAAATCCAAGAAGGGATCCTCGAAGGGATTAGATGGTGAGGCACTAGCCTCACAGTTCGAATTGGATTTCACCCTCATCGCATGCATGGTTTCATCCATGGTGGGATTTGGTTGGTTTCTTGACAGTGGAGCTTCATTCCACATGACCAACGATAAGAGTTTGTTCAGTACCTTGGAGGAGAAAGATCTCTAGATACTCATAGAGATGGGTAATGATGAAAAGTATAGTGTCTCAAGAGTAGGCATAGTTGTTTTTCAGAGGGAGCATGGAGCTCGCATTACCTTGATAGATGTGAAGTATGTGATAGGACTGAGGAAAAACTTGGTATCGATCACAATGCTGGCAGACAAAGGCTATGATGTAGTCTTCAGTAAGGGAATGGTTTTCCTTAGACACATCACCACGAGACAGGTGAAGCAGATCGGTTCACGAGTCAAGAACCTGTATGCTCTTGAGGTTCAATATGCATGCAAATCCTTGAGGAGCAAGAAATCTGTTGGAGACTTGGTGGTTGAGAGGGAGAGTACATTACCTCTTAACATGCAGCGCCAGAAGAAGTCTCAGACAATTGTGGAGGAGCCACAATTGGTGAAGCAACTTTAGGAGGTTGTGGAGCAGCCATAATTAGAGAAGCCAAGAGGAGACTGAGTGGAGGCATCCAATCATGCAGAGACCTCCAGTAGGGGAAAATTTCAAGCCAAGTGGGAAGAGGGATCACATGCATCCATACCTCTAGGTCGGAGGTGGGGTGATGTGGAGTGACAGTCCCAAGAAGGCTGGAATAGGGGCAGGATCATTGAGGTGCCCAACCTCTTTTATTAGACCTTTCTACGGGAGCCCCAATGAGGAGTAGAAAGATTGGCTGAGTGGGTAGAGACAGATGCGGATGGAGTGGCAGAGAGAGCTACAGTGCAGGAATTCCAAGACAACACGGAGCTAGCAGGGTGCAACAATGCGAGAGGCACAAGAGTGTTGCACCAGTGCAGAATGACACAGAGAGGTGTGAAACGGTGCAAGATGCATAGAGTGTTGCAACAACTTAGAGGTGACAGAGGGAGCACTTGCCAGTGGTAGAGGAATCTTCAGCATCAGAGGACATTTCTAGCCCAATAGGGAGGTCAGTTGGGAGATTTTTTTTTTCTAGAGTTGCTCAAGCAACAAAACTTGGGAGAAGTGTTGCATGAACATTCCAAAGGTTCAGGATCGGGTTCGAGTTGAATGCCTTTCTTGTTGAGAGGGAGTGTTGAAAATGGCAACAAGAAATGCTAAAAATAGAAATGCTATAGATAGCATTGCTATAAATAGCATCTTAGGTACCAGTGTTGGACATAGAAATAAGGAATGAAAAATGGAAGCACTAAAAATAACATTGCTATTAATAATATTTCGGGATAGATTCCAATTCTAGTTAGTCCCTGATCTAAAATTGAGAATTAAAATTCGAATTTGATCTTAGTAGCTGTTTGTAAAATAATTAATTAATTCATCTTAAGTTAATTAGTTGTAGAAAATAAAACACGAAGTCTATGTGAAGACATGCAACAGTGTCTCCATTGATTGAGGAAGTTATCCCTTAATTAAGGAGATCAGGATGAGTTGTACTTTGAGTTGTAATTAGTTAGCTCAGTTAACTGAGTTAAGTCCAATTAGATTAGTTCCAACAATTTTTGGAACTGATTGCGAGTTCAGTTAGTTAATGCATGCATGCATGTAATTGCTGCACTTTAGATAATTGAATATTCTCTCATAAATAACTCATGCATGTCAGTTCAGTCAGAGACCCAGTTGAGATCAGAGGAAGGGATAATGTACTATCAGTTGGAGGATTTTTCCTATATAGGGAACTCATCCATGTAGAAGGAATTATCTCCTTTAGGATTGTGCAGTTACTTCTGAGCCAAGTGAGCAGTGTGAGGTGGAAATTCACACAAGTGGAAGCATTGGACCCCAGGAGAAACTGCACAAGGAAATAGGAGGCTTGGAGGGTAGAGGAGAAGGTTTGTGAGAAGCCTTTGACTGTCGACGAGCAGCAGAGGGATTGTACTGAGAGCATGATAGCTTGTGAGCAAATTCTTTGTGTAATCCGGACATATTTTCACTTGTATGATAATACAAAGATTGGGGTTTTAGGCTGAGTCTTTCCTGAGAGTATTTTTATGTGTTTCATGTGTATGATTTCTTCTTCTGTGTTATATATGTTTTGATTGATCTAGCACTAATTGATTAAGCTTCCACAAAGTTTGTTGTAGAAGTAGATATTGTATTTTGCTTTAGTATATTGCATAATCTGTTGATCTACAGTGGGAATTTCTACAAACATGACCCTCATGCAGTGTGTTGATTCATATATGCATCTTAGATCCTCCCTAAGAGATTGATTGGAAAATCCTTGAGCTTCCCCCTAAAGGAAATAGCTCTAAAACCCTAATTTAAGAATCATCGCTCTTATGAGACTGAAAACCGCGATGGTCACCTGTTGCATTATAATCGACCCACACTGGCATCGCTCTGTTTACTTGTATACCCATGATGATCCCAAAAAGGAAATTTTCCCAAAATGGATGAGAAGCTTCATGATCTAGAAGCTTCCAGAGCGGCGAGCTGGAGGTTGTTCGACATAAATGAGGTTGAGTTCTCCCAACTTAGCCTCTTGGTCTTATCCTTATGAGCTACCTTCTTGAGATGAGGGCCTACTCCTATCTTTGGAGAGATTGTAACTCCCTTTCCCTACCTATATATTCATCTTCTCCCATTCCCAAATGGTTGGTATTTTTCTTTTTGCACACTTATGCTAAGATTGTGCCTATATACTACTCATTTGACTTGGAGAAGAAGTGCTTGGAGAGCTAATCTTGGACTTGAACATTCATTCAAGGAGAGCCTATTGAAATCAAGGCTTGGTTGTATGCTTCCTCCTTTATTCTATTAATACACAACTTCTGGTTCATTTTCCACAAATGTGTATGTTTATGTATCATTTTTCTTAACACTCCTTGGTCTGTTAAGTAGGTTACTTTTGAATATGCTATTTGTATTTGTATGCCTTGTTGTGTCTTGATATCTTGTGCAGGTGCATAAATGATGTGAGGAGTAGTGTTGGGTCCCTATAATACTAATGATTACCCCATTACTATTGTATTTACACCCCTTATTAATATTGTTGTGTCCCTATTGTCCCCATATTGTTATTACTGTGCCCCATAGAATCCCTCTATTGTTATTTTTGTGGCTTTTTATTATTATTGTTAGGTTGGCTGGGTTATACTGTGACTCCTTAGACTCCTATATACAGAAAGGATGTCTTGTCATTTGAATCATCCAAGAATTGTTCATTTATGTAATGTAAAGGAGGTTGCCCCCTCGAAGAGGCTAAATTCTAAGGTGTTGATCTATCTTTTCTCTATCTTTTCTTGAGCTGGTTTCATAACATTTGGTATTGGAGCTTTGGATTCTAGGGTTTCGTTGCTCCAAACAGGTCATCGTGGAATTTTCGCTATAACTTTTTTTTCTGCGATGTTTCAGAAGTTGAAAACAAAACCCATGTGAGAAGACATCATGCTAAATCTCGGGTCTGAATTTCAGAGTTTTTTGCGCTATATTTGTGGAGATATGATCTGAGGAAGTTTGTCTTTTTGCAGACTCCTAAATTACGTTCCAAACAGGTGACTTGGGGAAAATCGTCATAAATTTTTCTCTAAGCATTGGATTGAAATTTCGTAAGAGGGTATAGAAAGATAACGGACTATAGTTTCTACTATATAATTTTCAGAGCTAAAAGTTGAAACAGTGACTCGTGGCACATCATACAAGTTCGCTCTACTGAACTAGTCTATAATCATGTCACTGTGGGAGATTTCACATAACTCTTCCTTGGAGAATCCAATTTGGATCAGACTGGTGGAATTGGAAAGAGGACACAGAGGGCTACCATAGATCGTAATTTCAGAACTGGATGTTGTGAAAGTACAGAGATACATCAGAGGCAACATCGAGCTCCTACAAAGAAAAAAAAGGTCTGTAGATTCTTTTAAATTTTTGCTTAAGATTGGTTTGAAAATTTATTTTAAGGAATTCAAAGGGCTAGTAGAGCATTATTATCGGTAACTGATGCCCAGAGGAAAGAAATACAAACACCTAGTAAGGAACCTAAAAGCTCTAGCATGACTCATGTAGAAGAGGAAGAAATGCTACATGATATGTCAAAATTACAAGACCAAGTGCAAAAAATGTCAACTTCACAAAAGCTAACAGAAGCTAAGATAAATGACATGGAATCTAAGATAAAGGGAGTGGAAGCTAAGATGAATGGCATGGAAGCTAAGATGGATGATTGGAAGATAGATTTGAAGACAGACATGGACGATTGAAAGATAGATTTGAAGACAGACATGGATGAATTGAAGATAAATATGAATAAGTTGCTACAGGAAATGGTCACTAAGGGTGAAAGGGTAGTAAAGGAAACTCATGATGAGAACAAAAGAAATGTTAATCATGATTCCATAGACTCTAATGTGGGATCGAAGACCCATCATATTCCAAAAATCGATATGAGGAAGTTAGATGGCAAGGATCCCGCAACATGGATATTACAGATGGAGCAATTTTTCGATCTCAATAATGTGAAAATACACACAAAAGGTACGTTGAAACTTATTGGAACCTAAAAGTTGTATGGTATCAATGGCTTTTCTCTCGTAAACAAATTATCACTTGGGCAATTTTTACAGAAGAATTGATAGCACATTATGAGGATACAAAAAGCAACACTTTTTTAGCCAATTGATAAGTCTCAAACAAAAGGGTGCGATAATGGAGCACATTGAGGAGTTCGAAAAATTGAACATAAGGGTAAAAAATATTCCAGAGGAGCATAGGATTGATGTGTTTATAGGGACTTTAAAGGATAATATCCAACATGATGTTCGCCTTTGGGAACCTAATTCATTAGAGAAGGCATTCAGGTTAGCAAGAAAAATGGAAAGCAAAATTATGGCAACCAGGAAGCATAGCAGTCACAACTATAAAGATGGAAGTGTTGTTACCCCCATCTTCCACAACCTATAAGGTTGACACCACAACAATTGGAAGAAAAAAGAGCAAAAATGCTTTGTTACAGTTGTGATAGCAAATACACTAAGGTCATAAGTGTGTTGAAAATAAATTATTCTACATAGATTGTGAAGAGGAAGAAGAAAAGGAACAAGAAAGTTCAAAAGAAGAGGATATACTCCAGGAACAGAGCCTAGATAAAGAAGAAATGAATCCGACCATATCTTGTAATGCATTAGCTAGAATTACCACTCCTCAAACCATCAAGATAGAAGGACAAATCAAGAAGAAAAGGTAATAGTGTTGATTGATTTAGGAAGCACCCATAATTTTATTCATTGTAAGGTAGCAAAAGAATTGAATTGCTTCCTACATCCAGCACTAGAGTGTCAAGTGATGATTGCAAATGGAGGAACAATAAATTGGTTTGGAAAGTGCCATAATATCAAGCTATCCATGGGAGAATATGTATTGACTAGCCCAATGCTTTCCATTCCAATGGGAGGTGTTGATGCGGTACTAGGAGTCCAATGGCTACAATCCCTGGGTACAATAGCTTTTAATTTTCAAGAACTTTTCATCAAATTTTCTACGGAAGGAAAGGAAGTTGAATTAAGGGGTATTATAGGGAAACCAGGAAAGATAATCAGCTCTAATGTTATGACAAAGCCTCTAAAAAAGGAGCAAGGAGGTGTAATTGCACAATTATGTTCGCTAGATGTTTCCACATCGGAATCATCTATTTCTCTAGATCTCCAAAAAGTCATGGACAATCATTCCAAGGTATTTGAGACTCCCAAAGGTCTCCCACCTATTCATGATCATGATCATGTTATTCATCTGATTCCAGGAAGTGTTCCTCCTAACATCAAGCCATACAAATATCCCTATGCCCAAAAGAGTGAAATTGAACGTATGGTTGCAGAAATTCTAGAGGCTGGTATAATTCAACCTAGTCAAAGTTCTTTCTCTGCTCCAGTAGTATTGGTGCA
>APFE031126481.1:27893-112357 GCA_000404065.3 Pinus taeda
GATTTTTGGAATATGGTGGGTCTTTGATCCCACATTAGAGTCTATGAAATCATGATTAACATTTCTTTTGTTCACATCATGAGTTTCCTTTACTACCTTTTCACCATTAGTAAGTATTTCTTGTAGAAAATTCATCAAATCTATCTTCAAATCTGCCATGTCTATCTTCAAATCTATCTTCAAATCATCCATCTTAGCTTCCACACCCTTTATCTTAGATTCTGTTATCTTTTCTGAGAGTGACATTTGTTGCACTTGTTCTTGTAATTTTGATATATCATGTAGCATTTCTTCCTCTTCTTCATGAGTCATTCTAGAGCTTTCAAGTTGCTTACTAGGTGTTTGCATTTTCTTTCCTCCGGGCATCAGTTACCGATAATAATGTTCTACTATGCCTTTTGAATTCCTTCAAAATAAATTTTCAAACCAATATTAAGCAAAAATTTAAAAGAATCTACACACTTTTTTTCACTTTGTAGGAGCTCGATATTGCCTTTCATGTATCTCTATACTTTCAGATCATCCAGTTCTAAAATTACGACCTATAGTAGCCCTTTGTGTCTTCTTTCCAATGCCACTAGTCTAATCCAAATTGGATTCTCCAAGGAAGAGTTATGCGAAATCTTCCACAGTGACCTGATTATAGACTAGTTCAGTAGAGCGAACTTGTACGATGTGTCACAAGTCACCGTTTCGACCTTTGGCTCTTAAAAGTATATACAGGAAACTACCGTCCATCCTCTTTCTATACTCTCTGACGAAATTTCAATCCGATGCTCAGGGAGAAAGTTATGACGAGTTTCCCCAGGTCACCTGTTTAGAACGTAATTCAAGAGTCTGCAAAAATACCAACTTCATCAGATCATATCTCCACAAATATAGCAAGAAAGGCTATGAAGTTCAGACCCAAGGTTCAACGTTATTTCTTCTCAAATGGGTTTCTTTTTTAGCTTCTGAAGTGTTGCAAAAAAAAGTTATAGTGAAAATGCCACAATGACCTATTTGGAGCAGCAAAACCCTAGAATCCAAAGCTCTGATACCAAATGTTATGAAACCAGCTCAAGAAAATATAGAAAAGTTAGATCAACGCCTTAGAATTCAACCTCTTCGAGGAGGCAAACTCCTTTACATTACATAAATGAACAATTCTTGGATGATTCTGTTGGGTCCCTATAATAC
This sequence comes from Pinus taeda, assembly GCA_000404065.3. Taxonomy (NCBI): domain Eukaryota; kingdom Viridiplantae; phylum Streptophyta; class Pinopsida; order Pinales; family Pinaceae; genus Pinus; species Pinus taeda. Next base: position 29,073 of record APFE031126481.1, read on the forward strand.
TAGTGATTACCCCATTACTATTTTAGTTATACCCCTTATTAATATTGTTGTGCCCCTATTGTCCCCATATTGTTATTACTATGCCCCACAGAATCCCTCTATTGTTATTTTTGTGGCTTTATATTATTATTGTTAGGTTGGCTGGGTTATATTGTGACTCCTTAGACTCCTATATATAGAAAGGAGGTTTTTTCAATTGAATCATCCATGAATTGTTCATTTATGTAATGTAAAGGAGGTTGCCCCCTTGAAGAGGCTGAATTCTAAGGCGTTGATCTGTCTTTTCTTGAACTGGTTTCATGACAAGTAGGAACGAGGTCGTGACACAAGTGATTCAAGGTCTTCAACGAAGGACAATGTGATAGCATCAGAATGAGGTAGGCCATCTTCTTCGTCTCTTATTTCAATTGTAGCTTAGGAAAGTGTCCAGTAGATTGTCATGTAGGTTGCTAGTCCCACTTAATGGGCTAGAGGGGTCATCTCTGTCCACAGAGAGGATTTACCTAGACAAAAGATGGTGACTCCACTGGGGAAGTTATAACCCTTTCCATCTATTGCTTCAATCAAAACCTTTGGCTAGTTGGACCAACTGTTGATTTCTCAGTGTGTTTACATCAGTTTAGGTTTATACCATCATTGATTACAACCTTAGAGTGCTAAGTCTAGATTGTTTCTTGGAATATTTTTTGTTTTTTCCCATATTCCTCACCCATCGTGGGTTTAGCCCTAACATTCGCGATGTCATTGTGATTTTTTACCCGTATAGTCACAATGGAAAAATATTTATTCACTGTCTAGTCGTGCTAAAATCATCACTATTTTTGCTATACAAAGTAATGCTGATGACCTCGACCATCGCGGGTTATGCTATGCAAAGTAGCGATGGTAAACCAATCATGATGGGTTTGGGTATATTAAGTAGCAATGATCCTTGAATGTGAGAAATTTTAAGGTTTCTTCCTTAGAATATAGTGTGTCTAGGCCCGTAAGGACTTTTCCTATCCTGTATGCTTGGATTTGTCAATTTTTGATTAATTTGCAAAATTTGTCTCATTGGTTTTGAAGTGAAATCTGATTGAGTTCTAGTGTTTCTTGTCAATTGGTCATCACTTGCTACTTGTTGGTGTCATTGAGATGTTTTTTTTGTTGATGATTGAGTGTCGTTTTATGTGGAAATCATTGAAAACATTGTTTTGCATTTGTCTTAACTTGTATTTCGAAATTTACGTTTCATGAAAATGCATTAGATTAGTTGCATTGAAAAGTTATTTTTTGAGATTCATCATCGAAAATAGATCACATTTTTTAGTGTTTGAAAGCTAAAAGCTATATTAGGTGCTTCAAATCATTCAAAACGAAAAGAAAATCATAATTCATATAAATGCATCTTAGTAAAGTCAAAGTTGTTTTTCTTTCTAAAAAGTTGCATTTAGGATAGTGAAAAGTCAGAGTCATTTTTAATTTTGGCATTGCATTTGGAAGACGAAAATGAAAGTTAGTGGAAGGCTTTTTTGCATGATGCATTTTGTTTGATGCATTATTGATTGAAATTTCTTCCCTTGATTAGTCTAACTTTCATTAAAATGAATTTTTTTCCTTTTCTCATATAGTTGCATCATAGGTGTTAAGGTGACATCGTCTTGAGCCTTAAAACCAAAACTTAATTAAATATAAACATTAAAACTAACCTCAATTAACCTAAGGAGCATTTATAACTTAACACAAATATCTAGAGGTCTAGGCTAGAGACGTGTTCCGACATCTTTAAACATAACAACTTTCGTTAACTGCCTGCAGTGTATCCCGGGGGTGAAATCTTGTCCCAGTGTGGAAGAATAGAGAAGGTTGTTGAATACTTTCGAGTATATCGAAGGAAATTCAGTGTGATAAGTATATAGGGACACTTTCATCGAATGGTTCTGCATTAGACAATGCTAACACAGACTTGTGCTCGCCTTATCGTCATGTATATTTAGGAGACTCCATTAGGTTGTTATCCTTTAGCCATAGGTAACCGAGTCAACCACCTTGTAAATGTGATACACTGAACACAACATTCGGGGAGATTGGCCGTCGTATGTTAAATCCTTGGTTTCATCTAAGGTGTATATAGTGGTTCACGGATACTTGGTAAACCCCTTTGCCTAGATTACCTATTTTTGATTTATTTTTGTTAAAGTTCTAAAATTAATTAATTGACCACGGAAAAACATCCTTCTTGTGGAAATACAGATCTTAGGTTGATACTGATGGCAACATTTCTTGAGTTTACTAGTCAAGGAAACCCCTCTGATGGGAATCCTAGTCCTTTTCCTTCTTTTGGAAATACTAGTGCTCCTTATATGGAAACGTTGTCCCTTCTTGGATTGACCATTGGTCTCCCAGTTTGGTTATTTGCAATATCAGTGGTTCCGAATGTCCAAATTTCTTTTCAACCAACTTATCCTCCACTTGAACAACATCAACCTCATGTTGATCATAAAGTTGACCCCTGTCCTTCTTTGCCTATTTCTTCACCTCGTATTTCCTCTTTGCTTCATGAAAGTATGGATTCTAGTAATTAGGAAGCTAAGAAGAAGAAGAAGAGGATGAATAAGAAGAAGAAAAATAAGCAAGGGGCCAACCAAGCAACCATTGCTACGGATGCAACTGATGTAGAAAAACATTCCAACCAACCCCAAAAAGTAAAATTCCCTTGCATGTTATGTAAGGGTGACCACCTTCTTCGAAGTTTTCCTGGCATTCCCAAAGTCTTAGAAGTGTGGTCCACAAGTTCACATCGAATTTTGTCATTAGCTTCTGGTGATCATATTGGTGACAAACACTTAACTATTAATAGTAAATCCCATGGGAAAAAGGGAAAAGTGAAATTTCCTTGTAATATGTGTGAAGGTAATCATCCCATTCACCTTTGTCCTATTATGGATGAAGCTTCCAAAGAGTTGAAAAACCTTACAACTTCTCAACCTTGTATTTTAACTGGGTATCGAAAGATTTCCCCTGATCCTTCACTAGTTGATCTAGTGATTGATCAAAGTCATATTTGGTTAATTCCGCTCTCTTTGAAAGTGAGTCTCATCAGTCCATTCTCGACAAACCATTGGTTGATAAAATAGTAGACTTGGCTCCATCTTCACTTAACCGTACCTTTCTGGTAGAGAGTGAACCCTATAATGCTCAAGTTCTTTTGGTTTCTTCAGTTTCGAATGAATTGGAGGTAAATCCTCCCAGTCTCGAGGTGCATGTGATGATTTCTCATGTTCCCATAGAGCAAGAGGGAAGCTCTTCTGTTCCTATGACACCCCTTCAAATTAGTTTAGTCACTTCTTTTGATTAGAGTTGACTGGTAGAGTATCGTCTTCTACCTTATGTTCCTTTTTAGATTACAATACATGCTTACCATATGGTCGTACCTAGCACAGTCATAGATGAGGGCTCACTTATTAGCATCCTATCGTCAATTTCTTGGCAAGCTTTACGTTCTCCTCAGCTTGTCCCCGTCACCTAGAATTTGATAGATTTTAACATAGGAACTAGTCAACCATTAGCGATCCTTCCTAAGTTTCCTATTACTTTGGGAGGAAAGGCTAGCTATATAGATGCAATGGTTGTCCTTGGTCGTGACTATGTTTATGTCATGGGAGCTCTTGTCTCTTCCCTCTTTCGAGTGATGTGTTTCCCACATGAAGGGAGAATTGTGATCATTGATCAGCTGACATTCATTGGTCCTAAATCAACTCCCACCACAAGTTAATTACATGGCCACCTGTTCCATGCCCACATTTACTGATGATCTAGTAGGTGATGTAGTATGCCGGGTACTAGGGGCATTGAAGCCTGATTTTTCCATTGAATCCATGTACATGTATCCCTTCCAGAGTGTTTTTCTCCCATCTGATGAGAAACTCTTGGAAGCCATGGCCTCTTTTGGTCTGTGATTAAAGAGATGGAGTAGAGTTCCTTGTCTTGTGTCAAGCTCATTAAAAAATGAAACAAAACCCCTTCCAATTCAAGTTTTTGATTAGATCCCTTAAAATCCTAGTCAAGTATTTCACTTGATCTCATAAGTGAACCTTCATTCCATCCACCTATTAGTAACTAGTAGTCTACTTAGGTAAATGAAATGAAGCTTGGGAGGCATGTTCCTCAGATTGAGTCATTATGTTGGGGGCATGAAAACGTATCTCAAGCATAGTTTGTATTTGTTTCAAGCTTTTGTAAAAATGGAACCAAACCCAAGCATAGTTTGTTTCCGTTTCAATCTTGTGAAAAAATGAAACCATCTTCAAATGTAATCAAGCATAGTTTCCGATGTTTTAAGCTTGTGAAAAAATGTAATTATTCCCATTTTACATCTCATGATTGTTGTTTTTATCATCCAATTTTTGCCAGATGAGCCTTGGTTCTTTCATTCCATCATAACCATATCTTATGCCGATCATATGCTTTCACTTGGTTGTTTTACATGTGCCTGAGGATAACTGTGATAAGTGGTCTTATTAGCCAACCTCTTGACCATTACATGTTTTGATCCATTCCATCATTACCGAAACCAAATGTTATCCTTTTATACCACTCATTCCTCTAGGAGGAGTCATCTTTTAGCTCTTTTCTGACTCTCGAAAAATGAAAAGATCTCCGAGTACTTTTTTTTTCAAACTCGTTAAATTAAATGAATTGGTGTCATCTCAATATATATTTACCCCCTTTTTAGGATGGGATTGACTATTTATGAAAAAAGGTACACCTTGGTTGCTATGGTCAAGAGGTTCTCTCGAATATTGTTTTCTACCTTTTTGGGTTCGAGAGACAAATTAAGAAAAGGGACCTAATGGAGTTGTATTTTTCATATCTTTTTAAAACTCTCTAAATATGAAAAAGATACTAAATTATTCTTCCATCGAACTTGTTAATTTTTTTTACGACGAAAAACTTGTCACCATGATGAGATCGATTTTCTCCTTCATAGGATTCGTAGAACTTACTGGGATGGATTCATCCGAAGGGTGAACTTATACAACAAGCATATGGTATCCTCTTCAAGCTTGTGTAAAAATAAGGAGGTACTCTCTATAAATAATGGGGAAAATGAAAGTGAAACATCTCTTGTATAGGCATCATGTCGCTCTTGAACATGACACTCTTCTACTTCTCATGTTGCGTTTGGGATATCCTCACTTAGTCACTTGTCCTTCCAGGTTTTGGTAATCCATTTCACCTCTCATTTGATTATTCCACTTCGTCATTATGACCCTTGGTCCTATAATGAGTCAAATGATGCCACACTCTAGAGTCGTGTTTCTGGTATGTTCAAGAGAAGTCCTATATGCAGTCTATTACCTATACATTGTCTGACCCTTTGCTACAGTCTTGGATCCTATTCATTTCATTCCAATTTATTCCTCGTTTCATGTCGATGATGGGGGACTCATCATGGCCCTCATTTGATGGGTTACTTCTTATTGACTTCATCTCATTATCTAGGAAAATGGCTTAGAGAATCGCTTTCATTACATTAGAGTTTTCATGCCTTAATGGCAAGTTCTTCGCATCTGACGACAAGTTTTCATCGTTGGCCTTCAATCAGGTGATTCCACGAATGTTCATCTTCAGCTTCTTTGTCACATTTAGGGATTGTACTATCATACCTTAAGAACCATTGTCATTATTGGTGTTTTCTCTCGTGGTTGTTAATGGTCCACATCATTGGCCAGTAATCAGGCAATTTTCTAGCATGTTCAACTTCGACACATTCATTCGCATGTTATAAATAGTACTTTGATCGGGTTGGGATGGAGCGCAAGACCTTGAGTCTTGTATGATATGGCTCAGGTTGCGTGGAGTTATGTGTTATTAATTATTTTACACATGTTTGTGCTATATGGATGGTTGTGACCATACCGTGGGACTTTACATTTATGATTATCCCTCTATATCAAGTGGTTGCATCCATACCTTGGATCTTAGATTTATAGATGATCCTCCTCATTTGGATGGCTGCACCCATGCCATGGATCCTTTCATATAGTCCTTATTATCCGAGTGGCTGCGGCCATACCATGGATTCATGTTTTGATATCAGATATGTATATGTATATGCATTCTTGATTTGGAGGTTTCTTGACGGTGCTTTTTCTCGTCCTTACAAAAGTTCGTAAAGCATCTTAGCCATCACTCCCCATTCTGCCTTCATGCTTTAGTGTGCATTTTTTATATAGTATTTTGTCGCACCTCCTGCACTTCCCTGTGATATGCCCCGAAGTGCCCGAAACATGACCATCATGCAATGTGCTCATTCATATATGCAGCTCAGATCCTCCCTAAGACATTGATTGGAAAATGCCTTGAGCTTCCCCTGATGGAAATAGCTATAAAACCCTAATTTGAGAATCATCTCTTTGATGAGACTGAAAACCGTGATGGTCACCTGTTGCATTATACTTGACCCATGATGGCATCATTCTATTTACTTGTATACACGTGATGATCCAAAAAAGTCAATTTTCCCGAAAGGGACGAGAAGCTTTGTGACCTAGAATCTTCTAGAGCGGCGAGATGGAGGTTTTTCGATTCATATGAAGTCGAGTTATCCCAAGTTCGCCTCTTGGTCCTATCCCTATGAGCTGCCTACTTGAGATGAGGGCCTACTCCTATCTTTGGAGAGATCCTAACTCACTTTCCCTGCCTATATATTTATCCTCTCCCATTCCCAAATGGTTGGTCTTTGTCTATTTGCACCCTTATGATAAGATTGTGCCTATATGCTACTCATTTGACTTGGAGAAGGATTGCTTAGAGATATTAGCTTGGAATTGGAGATTCATTCAAGGAGAGCCTATTGACATCAAGGCTTGGTTGTATGCTTCCTCCTTTATTCTATTAATACACAACTGCTTGTTCATTTTCCACAAATGTGTATGTTTATGTATCATTTGTCTTAACGCTCCTTGATCTGTCAAGTAGGTTACTTTTGAATATGATATTTATATTTGTATGCCTTGTTGTGTCTTAATTTCTTGTGCAGGTGCATAAACATTGTGAATATTAGGAACGAGCTTGTGACGCAAGTGATTCAAGGTCTTCAACAAAGGACAACGTGATAGCATCAGAACAAGGTAGGCCATATTCTTCATCTCTTGTTTCAATTATAGCTTAGGAAATTGTCCAATAGATTGTCACATAGGTTGCTAGTCCCACTCATTGCATTAGAGGGATCATCTCTGTCTGTAGAGAGGATTTACCTAGATAATAGACCTCAAACCCCCTCTTAACAATCAATGAGACATATGTCACGCTATATCTATGTCCTTGTACAAAAAACACATCCTGGATCCACATCAACCATCATGACTCCATCTTGAATGGCACAACTCCCAATCCTCGGATCTCCTTCTGAATCTTGTCACCCAACACCATGTGCAACTTTGAGTCCCACTCATCTAGAGTATCGAATACCTCCTGTAACCCTATCATATGTTTCAACACACCACTGTCCATGTACCATGCATCCTCATCGATGGTACCCTACGAGAAATGAGATATCACAGAAAAATATTCCTCCTCCAAACTCCTGGTGAGAGAATTGATCTCAGTATAAGTGTCAACATCAATGAACTACTTCCCTTTCTTCTTCTTGTCATCCCTTGTCTTCTTCTTCATCAAAATTCTCAACAAGAAATGACCCATCTCGCCATAGTTGAAACACTTGACTTTACTCAAGTACTTTTTCTACTTACCCTTCATTCGTGTTGCAAGTGCCATGTCATTATCTGAAGCCTTATTCTTTAGATGAAGATCCTCATCTCGCAATTCTTCCTAAATGAAGTCGTCCCATAGCCTATTCTAGTTTGTCAAATTTTATCTTTCAACGATCTGAACAACAAAAATATCATCTTTGACTTGAGACAACATCATGAGATACAAAGTCACTCCTTCACCCTACAACAACTTGGTGGAATTCAACTTATCCTCCAATACAAGTGCCCAATTCTCATTCTTATTCTAGAACAAAATCTAAAGAGCCATCCACATCTCATGTGTTGTGTTCTTCTAGGAAAAATGTGGTATTAACAGATCCTTCACACAATCTATGATGATCAATCTCGCACTTATATCCAATTCCTAGTACACTTCCATCTCCTTACGGTTGGTTGACTTCTTGGTCTCTTTCTTGGTGAAATCTCAGATCCCATTGACCTACAATACCAACTTGATCCTTTCCTACCAAGGGCTATAGTTGGACAACCCTTCTAACCTGTCCTGATACCAGAGACCAACTTGAAACTTCGACATTGTAGTAAGCCCTATAATGTGACCAACTCCATCTTAAGTTGTACGTTGTTGTGCACTCTTTTGATTCATTGTCTCCCAAAGTATCTCATACACGCTTTGACACCATGTTGAATTTGCACGACCCTGGTGTTTAGGATAGAATCTTAAATTTCTGATGCTACCAAACCAAGAATATCAATAATGCTACTTTGCATAGCGGAACAATATAATGCAGTAAATAAATCATGTGCACAATAGGAATAATAAAAACAATATATGTAACCCAACTTCGTTATATTATCAATATATAATACAATAATCTAGGGCTCCCGTACAAGGGATAATGGACCTCAATTATCCACAAGTACAATAATACAAGATACAATGACAATCTTGCTCCAATCACAACATCTATGTTGTATCTCATCCTTCCAGTCATTTGCTTCTAATTTTCTCTCTGGATTCCCCTTATTCCATCAAGGAACAATACATAGAGACTCCCGGAAGGATTCTTGCTATCACTACTGCAAGTCACTTATGCTAAAATGAACTTTGGCTCATCAATCTACTCCTCTAGGCCAGCCAAAACTTGATCATCAATTTGTGTTCTTAGCAATCACTTTTATCCATCAAAGTTCTACACATTAGGCTCCAACAACTTCACCCACCGTTAGTTATCAAACTATCTTTATGACTTCTATTCAAGGGCTACTTTGGGCACTATCACACTGCCCTCCAACAACTCTTCAAATGCCTAATCCAACAACCAAACTTCATTGTAGAAGCTACTCCTAGGAAATTGCTTCCAACCAATCTAGTTATCCCTATTCCACTTGGCTTCCATAGGCTATAAACTATCCAAAATTGGACCTCTTCCCTATAAATAATTCAACATAAATCCATCAACATACCTGTACTCATGAGCTGGTGCATCTGCTGTAGTTTGTCAATTTTGTTAGGGAATCAATGTAGACCCTGTCAACCCTTTCTAATAACTGCAACTGTCCTAAAAATCAGTACGACTTCCCTTCCTTGTTTTTTTGCCTCCCATGCTGCCTATTCCCTTATCACTATGTTTAGTAATATGCCTTATGACCCCTCCAACAATCTCATAATAGACCTGTGGTATCTTTGTTGTCCCACAGAGCCTACGACCCTTCAAAACAAGGAGAATTGCACCCTGAAATATGTATCTAACTACCTAGAATTCACTCGGTTAGCCTCTACTTCACCTCGGCCCTGTCAAACCCATAAAATAGGCCTAAAAAATTCTCTTGTGCTCCTCGGCCCTCTCCTTCTTGTGCTACGACTACCACATGAGATGATATTTCTATGAAATGTCACTCTTGGATTAGTCTAATAAGTTCACACACGTGTCTAATATATATCCTCACATGTGGCTCCAATGAATTCCCTAAAGAGACCTGACTTCTGGACATATCTATTTGAATTCTACATGAATATTATGTTCAAAACCCATCATTACCTTCAAAAACTAATATCTTCACTTAGACATCTAAGAACTTGATGATTCTCGATGCATTGAATTCTCCTTGCCATCCTTTGTCATCTCTATCCATCACATGCCTACTGGACCTCAGTGTTTTGGCCACCCTCCTTTGGGTACAAAACCCCAACCTTAGGTTCCAGGCCCACAATGACCTATTGTGGTGCTCCAGCCTCCAAACCCCGAACCCTGGGGTTTGGAATATCTCCAGAGCTGCAAAAAATCAATAATTTGTTGCATAATCTTCAAGGCACCATGACGCAAATGGCCAAGTCTTCTATGCCAAATTTCACCGACATCACTGCTCTGCACTTTCTCTACCTTAGTGCTTATTGCAACACAATCATCCACATCTAGCTTATAGAATTTCTTGACATGAACCCCGATCTACTTCACCTGTCACATGGCTATGTGTCTTAGGAATTCTTTACCTTTGCTTAGATCACATCATAACCATAGTCTTCCAAAACTGCAACAGAGATGAGATTTTTCTTTGGGCTTGGAATAAACATGACATCCTAGAGTTTGAGAGGGGAGACCGACTCCATCTGAAAGGTGATTGTACTAATCTTGGTCGCATTGTACCTTCCGTCATCCCCTATCTCAATGTGCATCTCGAGATATTTCTTCTCTAGTTGACTGAAAAAGTCTCTACACCTCTCATGTGGAACGAAGCACCTGAGTCCAAGTCCCACACGCTCCCCATCATTGCGTTGGCCATGCATGTGATAAGGGCGAATTCAAGCTCAAACTGTGAAGCCAAAGATTCATCCACTGCTCCTCCTAAGTTCTTCTTGCTTGAATTTTTGTGTGGACACTTTGTGGCATAGTGCCCAAATTTGTAGAAATTCCCACTGTAGATCAACAGATTATGCAATATACTAAAGCAAAATACAAGATATACTTTTACAACAAACTTTGTGGAAGCTTAATTGAACATGAGCAACATCAATAAGAACACATATAACTGATATGGAGAAATCAATTGCACATAACACAGAAGATATAACCTAGGGAAAGCCTCAGCCTAAAATCCCAACTCTGTATTATCATACAATTGGAAATATAGCCAGTATTACAAAAAGAGTTAGCTCAAAAGCTATCCTGCTCTCTCTGCAATACCTTTGCTGCTTATAGACAGTCAAAGGCCTCTATCTAACCTCTAGTCTTCCCTCCAAGCCTCCTATTTCTTTGTGCAATTCTGATTGGGGTCCAGTGCAGCCACTTGTGTGAATCGACCTCCTCACACACTCACTAACCTCTGATCCAACTATGCAGTCCTGGAGGAGATAAATCCTCATCATGGATGAGCTTCCTTTATAGGAAAAATATTCATCCAACTGATAATACACTGTCCCTTCTCTAATCTCAACTGAGTCTTTGTCTGAACTAACATGCATGAGTTATTCATGAGAGAATCTTCAGTTATCTGAAGTGCAACAGTTATATGCAAGCATGCATTAGCTAACTGAACTCACATTAATTAAAAAAATTGTTTAAATCAATCTAACTGGACTTGACTTAGTTAACTGAGCCAACTAATTACTACTCAAATTAGAACTCATCCTTATCTCTTTAACTGATGGATAAATTCCTCAATTAATAGATAAATTGTTGCATGTCCTCACATAGACTTCAAGTTTGTTTTCCTTAACTAATTAACTCAAGATGAATTAATTAATTAATTTACAAACTGTTGTTAATATCAAATTCAAATTTTACTTCCTATTTTTAGTCCAGGGACTAACTAAAATAGGAATCCATCCTGAACTGCTAAAAATAGAATTCTATTTTTAGCACTTGCATTTTTCATTCCATGTTGCCCAATCCAACACTGGTACCCAAACTGCTATTTATAGCAGTGCTATTTCTATCACTTCTATTTTTAGCATTTCTTGTTTCCATTTTCAACACTCCCTCTCAATAATAAAGGCTTCCTCTCGAACTCGATCCTGTACCTTCGAAATGTTGTACATGCAACACTTCTACCAAGTGTGGTTGCTCCAACAACTCTCGGAACAAAAAAACTCCCAACTGACCTCTCTGGTGGGCTAGAAACATACTATGATGCTGAAGCTTTACGTGCTACTGACAAGTGTTCCTTCTCTGACCTCTGCGCTACTCCAACATCTCCATGCATCTCACACTATTGCACACCTCTTTGTGTCATCCTGCACTGGTGCAACATACTTGTGCCTCTCGCATTGCTACAACTTACTAGCTATGCGTTGTCTTGGGTTTCCTGCACTGTAGCTCTCTTTGCCACTCCATCTACATCTGTCTCTACCTAATCAGTCAGTCCTGCTACTCCTCATCGGGGCTCTTGTAGCAAAGTTGAATCAAAGAGATTGGGTACCTCAAGGATCCTGCCCCTCCTTCTTGGGACGATCACTCCACATCGCCCCCCCTCCTACCTAGAGGTATGGCTACATGTGATCCCTCTACCCACCTGGCTCGAAGTTTCCCCTACTGGAGGTCTCTGCATGAGTAGATGTCTCTACTCGATCTCCACTCAGCTTACCCTGTTGTGGCTACTCCACAACCTCCTGAAGTTGTTGCACCAATTGTGGCTCCTCCACAATTGTCTGAGACTTATTCTAGCATTGCATGTTGAGAGGTAATATACTCTCCTTCTAAACCACCAAGTCTCCATTAGTTGCCTTGCTGCTCAAGGCTTTGCATGCATCTTGAACCTCAACAGCATACAGGTTTTTGACCCGTGAACCGATCTGCTTCACTTGTCTAGTGATGATGTGTCTAAGGAAAACCTTTCCCTTACTGAAGACTACATCATAGCCTCTGTCTTCCAATATCGTGATTGACACCAAGTTTCTCTTCAGTCCTATTACATACTTGACATTGGTCAAGGTAAGGCGAGCTCCATGCTCCCTTTGAAAAATAACCGTGCCTACACCTAAGACACTATACTTTTCATCATTACCCATTGCTATGAGTATCTAGAGATCTTTCTCCTCCAAAGTACTGAACAAACTCTTGTCACCGATCATGTGGAAAGAAGCTCCATTGTCAAGAAACCAACCACTTCCCACCATGGATGAAACAATGCATGCAAATAGTGGGAAATCCAACTTGAACTGTGAGGCGAGTGCCTCACCTTCAAATCCTTCCACGGATCCCTTCTTGGATTTCCTTAGTGGACAATTTGTAGCAAAATGGCCCACCTCATGACAATGAAAGCATTGCACTTTCAATTTGTCAAACTTCTTCCCACCATGGGAAGAACTGGATTCGGAATGATAAACCTTCTCCTTCCCCTTCTTCGCCTTACCCACCAAGGCATAGTTTTCTTCATCCTCTATGGATGAAGAATCATCTCTGGTGCTTCTTCTTATCACCTCGTACATCAAATCCGACCAAATTCGTTCCCATTCTAGCAGTTTCTCACTTCCATTAATCGAGTCCTCGTAGCTATGCCAGCTCTTAAGAAGACCGAGGAGTGCAAGACTCACCATGTCATCATCAGCTGTCATGATCCATACACTTCCAAGCTCATCCCTGCATGTGGTGAGCTTGTTCAGATACATAGAGATAGTGTCGCCCTTTTCACACTTGATCTTTTGAAGTTTGTCCTTCAGTGCCAACTTCCTCTGATCACTACTATTCTGATATAGATCTTTCAATGTTTTCTGTGTTGAAAACAATGTTTCCTTCCCATGGAGACTCGAGACTATGTGATCTCGAACTCCCTCTAGAAGGATTCTCCTTGCTATATCCACACATTTCTTCCATTCAGCCAACTCAGCAGCACCAGTCGGCTTGAGGACTTCTTGATCAATGAAGTCCTTTAGACTGTTATCCTCTAGTACTGCTTCCATGCGATGCTTCCATGATATATAATTCGAACTGCCATCAAGGGAATATTCGAGTCTCAAACCATAGAACGCCATAGGTGAAATAGATATGTGATAAGAACTTGATTTCTATATTCAGGAATCACAAGCTTCAACTTCTCCCTTCTTGTATACTATTCTTCCTTGATCACCTATGCTCCAGTACCATGTAGAAATTCCCACTGTAGATCAACATATTATGCAATGTACTAAAGCAAAATACAAGATCTACTTCTACAACAAACTTTGTGGAAGCTTAATCGAACATGAGCAACATCAATAAGAACACATATGACTAATATGGAGAAATCAATCACACATAACACAAAAGATATATCTCGGGGAAAGCCTCAGCCTAAAACCCCAACTCTGTATTATCATACAAGTGGAAATATAGCCAGTATTACAAAAAGAATTAGCTCAAAAGCTATCCTTCTCTCTCTGCAATACCTATGCTACTCATAGACAATCAAAGGCATCTATCTAACCTCTAGTCTGCCCTCCAAGCCTCCTATTTCTTTACGCAATTTTGATTAGGGTCTAGTGCAACCACTTGTGTGAATTGGCCTCTTCACACACTCACTAACCTCTGATCCAACTATGCAGTTCTGAAGGAGAAAAATCCTCATCATGGATGAGCTTCCTTTATAGGAAAAATATTCATCCAACTGATAGTACACTATCCCTTCTCTGATCTCAACTGGGTCTTTGTTTGAACTGACATGCATGAGTTATTCATGAGAGAAGCTTCAGTTATCTGAAGTGCAGCAGTTATATGCAAGCATGCATTAACATTAACTAACCAAACTCGCATTAATTTAAAAAAATTGTTTAAATAAATCTAACTGGACTTGACTCAGTTAATTGATCCAACTAAGTACTACTCAAATTAGAACTCATCCTTATCTCTTTAACTAATGGATAAATTCCTCAATTAATAGATAAACTGTTGCATGTCCTCACATAGACTTCAAGTTTGTTTTTCCTTAACTAATTAACTCAAGATGAATTAAATTAATTAATTTACAAATTGTTGTTAATATCAAAATTCGAATTTTACTTCCTATTTTTAGTCTAGGGATTGACTAAAATAGGAATCCATCCTGAACTACTAAAAATAGAATGCTATTTTTAGCACTTCCATTTTTCATTCCCTGTTGCCCAATCCAACACTGGTACCCAAACTGCTATTTATAGCATTTCCTGTTGCCATTTTCAATAGAATTCATGACAATTGAAGTATTTAATTTTGGACAAATTTTTCTTCTTGTCCCCTTGGATGGATTCTAGTTTGGTTTGATATTTCTGCCCTTTTCCCTTCTTTCCCTTTCCAACCAATGAAAATTTTTCTTCATCCTCACTCTTGGATGAAGTTCCATATTTTGTATTCTATCTTATTTCCTTTTGTACCAAATCAAACCATAAGTGTTCCCAATTTGGTAGTTTCTCCCTCTCGTTCACCAAATCTTGGTAACTATTCTAGCTCTTGGGAAGGCCTAGAAGGGTTAGACTTACTAAGTCACCATTTGAAATAGTAATACCAAATTCTGCAAGCTCATCACGAACATGTGTGAACCTTCTCAGATACTACTAAATAGTGTCATTCTTTTTCATCCTGATATTTCAAAGTCCATCCTTGAGTGCCAGTTTCCTATGGTCGTTGCTATTCTGGAATAGATCTATCAATAGCTTGTCATATTGCATAAAGAGTTTATTTCCCATGGATATTTATGACAATGTGGTCACACACTCTCTCCAAGATTATTCTCCTCGCCTTGGTTACATATTTATTCTATTGGGATAGGCTTTGAACATCAAATTCTGTTGGTTTTGCAACATCTCTCTTGATGTATTCTAGCAATCTGTTGTCATCCAACACCACCTCCATGCAATCCTTCCATGCAATGAAATTTGAGATACCTTCCAAGGCATACTCTAGTATCAGCTTGTTGAAGGCCATTATCCCAACTTTCAAGAGATCCTGCTACACCAAACTACAAATTTAAACCTCTTGAAAAACGACCTTGAAATTCCCACTCTAATGTGAATCTTGCTTTGATACCATGTAGAAATTATGGTGTAGATTTGAAGCTGCTCATGAAGTTTTAATAAAAATCACAAGACACAAACCTACTCTACTGCTCTATGGAATTCAATTCACAATTTAGAACATCAATCATAAACATGCAATAAGAAATAACACACATTCACACAATATTTTTCCAGGGGAAAGCAATTTGATAAAAACCCTTATGCCTGATTGCATTAATATGATGAATAGAGATGTATTACAATTTCTTTGCTCAATTGAGCACAACCTACAAGTGAATAAACTATCTCTCTCTTCACTGGTAAGATATGACCCAGACTTAGTCAATTTCTACCTCTGCTTGAGCCCCTATTTCCTTGAAAAATTTCTTGAGAAATTAGGCCCTTATTATTTAGGAATTTCTCCAAAATGGATTGTGAAATTCCCAAGGTTGATCATATGACTGCATGCAACAACTGTACAGTCAAGACTAGTCTACAGATGATGTTACACTACCTTGGAATCTCCACCACAACTAGGGAACTCGAATTCTCTAGATGCACTAGTTATTTTTGGCTAGTTGATCAGTTAACTGGATGATCACTGAGTTACACTGAAGTCTCACTACAAAAATGTCCTTCCATTAGTTCCTCCAACAGTTGGAACTATTTTAAGTCAACTTGAAATAACCGATCTTGATTGCTACAAATTAGCAATCACACATGCTTATATGAACTCTAACTCCTCCAACTCAAATTTCCTGTGTAAACTTAGTGATACAAACCATGTCACACAAGTTAACTACACCCAAGTTGTCTATTGATGTGGACATTCAAATTTTTTCAATTTAATCAAGGCAAAATCAAATTAATAATTTCTTGCTGCATTTTTCAATAGTGTGATATGGGCCTTACATCATTAGACATGTCCTAAAACATGGAACTTACAAATAGTTGATTGTGAGGATAATGTGTTGCATGAGACTCATAATGGGTTTTATCTTAAGATTTATTATGCTTAAGTAGAAATTCTTGGGCATTTCCACTTTGTGATTACTGTAAATTAGTAATTTTAGGCTAGGTCGTTTGTCCTCCTTGTCAGTTTTCGTGTATCATACTATTGATTTGATTGGTTGATGTCAATGGATTCAATGGTGTTTTTAGGATTTGTGGATGGAATGAGCCATGTTATTTAAAGTGTTGCTTCCATGTCTTGTGTTTAAAAATGTAGCAATAAATTCTTAATTTGATTTCCCTTGATTAAATTGGGAAAATTCAAATTTCCACATTAGTAGACAACTTGGATGATGTTAACTTGCGTGACATGGCTTGTGTCACCTAGTTTACTCAATAAATTTGAGTTGGAGGAGTTAGAGTTCAATTATGCACGCGTGATTACTAATGTGTAGCAATCAAGGTCAGTTATCTCAGGTTGTTTTCAGTTAAACTAGTTCCAACTTTTGGAGGAACTAGTGGAAAGCCAGTTAAGCAGTGGGACTTCAATCAAACTTAGTGATCATCTAGTTAATCAACCCAAAATAGCTAGTGCATGCAGAAATTCGATTTACCCAATTGAGGTGGAGATTCCAAGACAATGTAACATCAGTTGTTGACTAGCCTTGAGTTTATAGGTGTTGCATGTAGTTAGAGGATCAACCTAAAGGAATTGCGCAATCAATTTTAGGAATTTCCTAAATAATAGGGGCCAAATTCCTCAAGGAAAAACGCAAGGAACTAGGAGCTCAAGAAGAGGCAAACTAAGTCTAGGTCCAAGCCTTTCAGTGAGTAGAGAGAGAGGTTATGCACTTGCAGGTTGTGCTCAGTTGAGTAAAGCAATTGTAATACATCTCTATTCGTTTGATTTAATGCAAGCAGACATTGGGGTTTTTAGTAGTTTGCTTTCCCCACGAAAAATACTTGTTGCATGTGTGTGATTTCTTATTGCATGTCTAATTTGTTTGTTCTAGATTGTGAATTACTTTTCGTAGAGTAGGTTTTTGTCTTATGATCTTGGTTAAAATTTCATGAGCAACTGGAAATCTACATTGTAATTTATACACCTTGGGTGATTTATGCTCCCACTAGCCAGCTAACATTTTTAGCAGGTGATTGTATTAGAATAACCATTAATAAAGTTGTTAAGCATTGCCTTATCGAATTAATCTCAAACCATGGTATTCAATGTTTAGTGGTTCATCTAGATTCTTAGTTCATATTGACTTAGTTGAATGGTGAATATTATGTTCATGATAATTCTTTACTTTGACGATTCTTGCAAGTAAGGCTTCTGGAATGTTCATTTAAATTTATTACTTATATTCATGTTGCTTGAAATATTAATTTATTTATTGATGCATTATCTAATTTTGTTTTATATGGGTTCTCAAGATAAAATCATTCAAATTCACATGAATTTACAAATATGAAAAATATTTTTGCATATATCACTTCAATATCATCAATTGCTAAAAATTATGAACCATCACGTATAAAATTTGGACATTGTTCAATGTGTTGGTAAATTTTAGAGTCTATGTTGTCATTGATGTCATGGTTGTAGTATTCAGTTTATGTTGTCATTGTTTGATTGAGAGTAGGATGTCTAGCTCGATTTCATGCATGGAGTTACAGTTTGAGTAGCCTATATTTGTAGGAAATTTCTCTAAAGTTTTTTAGTACAAATGAGCATGGAAGATGTATGATTGGATATTGTATTATCAGACATTTCCAATGGTATAAGACACTTTTCCTAACTCCTAAGAAACAAGGAGAAAAATGTGTTTTAAGCTTAAGTGGTTCAGGAATGGTTCTAGGTTGGTCAAGGTTCTGTGGCAACAGGGATTTTGGGTCATTCGAGGTGCATCAAACTACAGTTTGGATGAAATAGCTAGATACCAGAAATAATTGAGGTTTTTCTCAACATCCAGGCATTTAGGCATCAAGGGGTGCAACAAAGAGACACTTAAAAAAATAGTTGGATCATGTATTTCTTCATCTAAGCTTGCAAGTGGACCCCAATATAGGTGGTGTGTGGAGTGGCGCTAGACAAACGCCAGGGGGAAGATTTAGTCAACATGGTATCCATAGGCACTGACACATGGCACACACTTTTGGCATTTTTTGGGTGGTCAATTCAATGTTTGGTGTGCGACACATGGAACATGACATGGCAGGGAACATGGGACAAAGACAAGTGGCACGTGATGATTGGTCCATAGCGGTATGATGTAGAAGCTATGGATCTATCGAGATTTATGCCAAATGACTATTTTTGTAAGGCTTCATAGTGTTAAGTATTTCAACATTTTACCATGTTTTTGGAATTTGAAGGCAAAAACCATAGGATGATTTGGTTCAAAGGTTAATGAATGAAGTGGAAAGCCCTTACACATGCCCATATCTTCAGACACTGTATTTGAGTGGAGAAAAAGGCCTTAGTCATGATTCCATAAAAGACAAGGTTCCACACTAAAAAGGTGAACCACCCATCCGACCATATGGCGGTACGGTCTAGCTTGAAGGGGAGAAAGGAAATGATGTCATATCCTCATATATGTGAACAAGTATTAAAGCTTGTGGTTTCCAACCCAAGTCACAAGGAGGCTTAGTTCTAAGCCATCGATGTTGAAGATGTTTGACAAGGGATATCCAGACATCTAGTATATACTTACATTTGAGATGTTTAACATATAATTGATGCCGAAATGTCCAGACACTGGATTTCCAAATAAAATAGTTTTTAAGACCTAAGTTATAGTGCCCGGGTCATATGACTCAATGTGGTTTAGAACTTGAGTGTTAAGGCAAAAAAAGATTGATATTTTGAGTGCATAAACACTTAAGTTGTTTAAATGAAATATGTTCGAATTGGGAAAAGTATTGAAGTTAGTGTGTATAAAACTAAATCTAAATGACTTGAAAATGAGAGAGTTCTCATGTAGTGAAAATGTAAGATTGTTGTGGAAAAGCATATGAGAGGCAATTTGTGAAAATTCATGAGAGGGAGTTGTGCTGCTGGAAATAAAGATGAATCGAGTGCTCGATTTACTGTAGTTAATACATAATGTGCTTAGGAGTCTTTGGTAGAGTTTGAAGGTGTATAATTCTAGATATCTAGGGCATTTCAAAAGGTTTATTATTGTTGTGTGAAAATAAATGCAGATCAAAATAATTAATGAGTTTTCTTAGAAAAATAATTGGTGTCCAGAAAACATTTAAGAAGGAGTAGCAGAGGTCTAGTGGAAGATTAATTAGATCAGAGAACTAGAGGAGAAAACTATGTTGTTGAGAAAGATAAGAGAGAAACTATTTTTGAATTATTTATTTTAATTTATTTAATTTTAATCTTTTATTTAATTTTTAATTTTTTATTAATTCTTTAATTTTATTAATTAATTATTTTATTATTTATTTATTAGTATTATTTATTATTTTATTTTTTTATTATATATATATATATATATTTCTTCTTCCGAGTAAAATTTAATTGAAAATCCATTGGATCTAAGTATCAAAATGCATGGAAAAAGGTATCTGAGTGGAAAAGTAGGTTGGTGCTTGCAAATAAGGGTATTGGTGTGTCCTTTAGGTTGATGCCCCTAAATATTGGGGAGATTGATGTTTCCTACAAGTTGGTGCTTGCAAACAAGTGGGGATTGGTGTCTTCAACATGTTGGTGCTTGCAAAGGAAATGGGATTTGTGTTTCCTATTGGTTGGTGCCTACAAAGATATCTGTAAGTTGGTGCTTGAAAATACATCTAACCAAAAGAAGTTTTATTCTTTTCTACCATGCGTGTTTCCATGTATACCCTATTTTCATGTTTTGTGCATCTTTTTTTTGTATGCCTGTGTTACATAATTCTTTAAATCGTAATTAAAAAGTGATTTATATTGATTCACCCTCTAATTATAAAATTATTTTCCCACAATTCAATCCATAATCACATATATGGGAAGTATACAAAATACATCATATCAGTAATCAGGTTGAGGGCCTACCCTCATCATGTGGCTCATGATAGAAAATGATAGTTGTAGCTACTTGAAAAAATAATTGTATCCAAGTATGTGGCATGCTAATCACATGCCTCTATTAATTCTCTAGAAGGTTATTTGTCTAGGTCATTAGGACCTAGAGAGTTAGAATTTGAAGGTTTCACTAGACATATTGTAGGGTTCTCTTTGCATTTTCACTAGCATACGCATCTCCTTTATCTCAGTGCCCATGTCGATGGTATCCATTTGATTGGACTGATCCAATATATGTATAATAAGAATTTTTTTTTTTTTGGCACCAAAAATATGGTTGTTTCCTCTTAAGTTATGTAAATCTAAAAATACATAAAAACTTAATATATGATAAAAATAAAAATAAACATATTGATATTTCCTCAAGTGTAACCATGTGGGAGTGCTAGCTTGTTTCTCCATGGAAGTCTATCCTAACATAGGGATAGACATCTATGGTGATAATTTGATGGGACCAATAGTCATAAAACCCATCATTGAATGTCATACTTGATCTCCCTCCTAATAGTATCACTATCAACTTGGTCCATTGAACAATACGAAGCTCCCTCAAGTTTGGCATGCCAAGTGATGCTCAAATAAAGGGTAGGTATCACTCAAAGAAGAAGAAGAAAATAATGTTCCCATAGCCAAAGTTCTCCACTTTACCTTTTCTACATTATGTTAAATACATATCATGGAGCATAAAATCATTTTCACTATTAAAGCACTACAAGTCAAAGGAACTCTAACCTATAGTGCATATGTGGTAGTTAGGCTTGATGTAAATATGTTGATTTTACAACTCATACAATAGTGTAAAGGGTTATTTTAAATCTCAGAGTCTCCACATTCTTGATAGGTAACTAGTTTCCCACATTTAGGATCCTTATGATGTAGTAGAAATTAATATATTCATTTATTATCATGCCACTTCCAATACAACCTTTCAAATTCACTAGTTCTTTTGGCTAGGGGAGTTTGGTTAGCGAGTATACATACTCAATTTTTATCTTAATGGGTTGGTCATTAAGCATAAGTACATCATTTTTAGGCTCTAATAGTTGATAAACGTTTGCAATAGTGGTATTGGAGTTCTCAAAATAATAAATAATTCCAGCAATCCACAATCTCAAAGAAAATCCATGACCTCTTATTCATTCATCACTTAATTGTGAACACGTTCATGGTCCCCCTCTCTCTCCATACAATCACCCTCTTACCTAGTCATTCAATTTTGAATTGGTAGTTTGAATGTTCACTCATGTAGGCTCAGAAGCCGAACAGTCACATCTGTTCACCCACCAACGTTGTGTATGAATATAAGAGGAATTTTCCTCATTTGCATCTCATCTCATCACATCTCTCTCTCTCTACTGCGTAGATATGAGTCTCTTCTCTACTGCGCTAAAATGGGTCTCTCTCTCTCACACATGTGAAACCAGAAGCTGTTGAATTTGAAGCTGCAACTGTAGAAGTAAATATTGACTTGTGGGGCCTAGAAGATCTCCTCTTTGGAATTTTGCTAAAGGTTCATCTGAACCTCCTCTGAAATCCGCAACTTTTGGTGGTGGAATGAAGTCAATCCGATGAACGGTTTGCAAGATATCGATTGCCCTAGTTTGAAGCCAGAAATTGCTGAAACTGAACCTGCAACTGCAGAAATAAATATTGACTTGCGAGGCCTAGAAGATCTCCTCTTTGGAACTGCGTTGTAGGTTCATCTGAACCTCCTCTGAAAGCCGCAACTTTTGGTGGTGGAATGAAGTCAATCCGATGAACAATTTGCAAGATATCGACTGCCCTAGTTTGATAATGAAGTCGCTAATGCTGATGCTGTTGATCTAGGGTTTGCTACTGCTGATATGAATCAGATTTATTGTACTATTTCTCTCTGCTGAATTATTGAAGATAAAAGAAGATTTGATCAAAGGGTTTCCCCACACATTGTGGGGTTTGTCCCTGGCTAGCCGCCACATCTTGTGTCTCTTGTCTTGGCTTGTTTTATGTCAATCGTTTAATGTTCTATCTACACTTTACTTTATGTATATGTGATTTCTAATCTATGGGATATAATAAGAAAAAGAAGTAAACTATTATAAGCATAGAACATACGATAACTTAACAATCTCTTGCATAAACATCTCACATAGGTAGCAAGAGTCCATCCAGTCATTTGGTTCCAATTCAGAAGAAGCAATAATTTGTGACTCCATTAAGGCATTGGTCTCATAATAGAAAATCTAATTAAACCATAATCTTGCTTGATTTCAACCAAGTTACTAGGCCACTCATCCATGTATCCCAAGTAATTTGATTCTCAACTTTCTTTCCTTCACTTCATTCCATAGGGACTACCTCCCATAGCCTACTATTGGGAGACAGATAGAATGGAGTGGGTGGGGATCAAAGTGATAGCCCCCATCCTCAGGGTTATCGCAGTGCTCGTTCAATCCGGGGGACAGTAGGACCAAAACTCTCCTTATGGATGGATCGTATTTTCCTTCAAAACCTCTTCGACCAAAAGATATAACCAATACAAGGAATATGGACAAGAGGTTAGCCAAATGTTGTGTCACAAGACTCTAGAGTTCGGCCAAACACGTAATAAGAAGCCACAACATGTTCATGCACAACACTCATTTACGTGATGAAAACAAAGAAAAATTCAAACAAATAAGAAAGAAAAGACTATTTACACACTGTAGGGCATAGCCCAAGATCATCATTGAAAGTAATTTTTTAAGTCTTGGCCATTGACAGGGAGAGATTCAATCTTCCCATCAAGTGATTGAAGACGATAAGTGTGCTGGCCAAGTTTTTCGTGGACTTTGAATGGCCTAATCCATAGGGATTTAAACTTAATGTGTTTTCCTTTGTCCTTGTGGGCTTTATCCCACTTCAAGACTAAGTCACCACACTAAATTTGTTCTTCCCTGCAAACTTCTTGTTGAACCACCTCTCGATATGGTTTTGATGAAGTGAAAATATTTCTTTTGCTTTAAACCTTTCATCATGGAATTTGTGAAGGGTGTCCATCCTACATTGCACTAATAAACATGGCTTGCCTTGTAATTCTTGCGAAATTTGGAGAGAAGACATGTAGTTTTTGGGCAGGAGGATGGATTATTTTCCATATACCAGGAAGTAAAGGGAGGTGTTTATAGAGGGCTTTGGCGTGACTCAGTCAACCCATAAAGCATTTACCAAAGCAGAGTGTCGGTTTCATTGCTCAAAGAATATGGTCCTTTTGATGATACAGATGAGGTTCTTATTTGTGGATTTAGTAAGACCATTCCCTTTCAGATAGTAATTAGCTGAATTTTTCAATACAATACCATTTTCCAATGCGAAATCATAAAGTCTTAGTGATGAAAAGTATGTTTCATTATCGAAACAAAGTGAAGTAAGAATGTCAAACCTAGAAATGATGTTTTGTTGAAGGAAATTTATGACTTCCTGATCATTCACCTGTTTGAGCGAAACTACTTTTGTCCACCTCATAAAGTAGACTATGGTGGTGAGAATATAGTGGTGTTTCTTTGATGAATGTAGAAAAATTATCCAATAACATCCAAGCCCCACTGTTTAAAAGGTTCTTCCACTGCAATAGGTTGTAATGTGGCGGTTGACTTCTTGTTTCTGTTAGCACATCTCTGACAGATCGTACGCTTGTGAGCTTAAGCATGAGAATAATTGAATAATGTAGACTAGTAAAAGTCAACCCACATGAATTTATGTGTAGTTGTGTTACTCTTGAAATGTCCTTCGGCTGGTCCATCGTGGAGACCAAGTAGTACTTTCTCTGAATCATGTGCTTCCAAACACCTGATTTGTACTCCATTATGGTGCTTTCTGAAAAGCACGCCATGCACCAGCTTGTAATATAATGGTGTAAGTATAAGTGCCCTCTTTTTCCATGCAAATAGAAGGGGGGCATGGTGTCATGCTCAAGGTATTGGCGCACATATGTGTACCAAGAGTTCATGACAGTAGTGGGAGAAGCTCACTCAACATTGTACATTTCGATTTCTAGCTCCCATCATGAGAGATCTTCTTCCTTTGCATCCACTACTTCTGCTACTAGTCGACATAGACCATGGCCCTTGATTGTGTAGATTGGTTTGAACTCTAATTCATGTTCATGTAGACCATTCATCTAGTTCATTCTTCTCTCACATAGTTCTTGTTGGACAAACAATGATCTTACTATTGGGAGTGGAACAAAGATAATACAGTGATTCTTCAAGAAATAGGGTCGAAAGTGCTTCACCACCTTGTATACTACATAATCATTCATGTAAATGGAATGATAATTGAGTTCAGATCCTTGAAGACTAGCACTCATGAAAGATATAGGTTTCTCATTGTTCTGATCATCCTTTTGTGTGAGCATAGTGGCGAGAGAAGTGTCAAAACCAAAGGTGTAGAGAAAAAATTTCTTTCTGAAATATGGGTTGTATAGTGCATGTGCCTTTATGACAACTTGCTTGATACGATAAAATGCATCCTTTTCCCTCTTTTCCCATCTATATATTGCATCCTTCTTTATCATCTCTTGTATTTGTTTAACAATCTAAGCATAATCAGAGATGAACTTGTGGAGGAAATTGATTTTTCCGAGGAAAGATTGCATAGCTTTATTGTCTATTACTGGGAAGGGAATCTGTGTAATTGCTTTGACCATGTCCGGGTCCACTTTAATCCCACTTTTGGCAATGATATGGCCCAAGAGGTTACCCTCGAACACTACAAAGATATTATTTTTGGGATTAAGAGATATCTAGTATTTTTTACATCGCTCAAAAATTTTCTTCAGATGGCGTATGTGATCGAATCTTTGTTTGGAGAAAACTATGACATCATCAAGATAGACCACTACGTCTATCTAATCAATCCTCGAAACGTGATGTCCATGGCGCGCTGGAATTTCGCACCAACATTAATCAACCCAAATGGCATTCACTTAAATGTGAACGTGCCCCACTTTGTGCGAAAAGTTGTTTTAAGTCTTTCAGGCTCTAAGACTAGAACCTAGTTGTATGATATGTAAATTTTCATGGATATTCCATTGGACAATTCGCCACAACATATCTAATAATATTATATTAGAAATCTAAAAATTCTACACTATTACGGTTTATTAAACTTTAAGATCTATGGAATTAACTGTAATTAGTGCATGCATGGTAATGGAAATTATTCAGAAAAGTAGAGAATGAAAAAATAAGCATACACACTCACACGCAAGACACAATATATGATCTCCAAGAAATCCTTTTGGGAGAAAACCCTGCTGGAAGGCGAGGTCGCTTCTCTCTCTTTCTCTATCTGGAAATATGGTTGCAGGTACAAAGAGTAATTCATGTGGCCCGTGGGATGGTACAATGCATAGATCCTCTTTGTGTGCTCTACCTCTTATCTCTCCTAGTTATCTTTGCTCATCTATGGAATAAAATGCTCTCGAAAGAATGGAATGCCTCTTCCTCCTAGTGGCCCAGTTATAACACAGCCTAATAACCTACTAGTGGTTAATTTTGACTACATAAATTCTTAACTAGAGTTACAATATAGACTCTTATAGAGTATTTTACATCACAAACACGTGGCTAATCCCTTTTCCATAAATAATGGGGGTTGATGCGGCATCCTCCCAAAATATAGGTGTGAAAACAGGAAGGTCAACTTCTAAAAGGCATAACTTTCGCATATAGACTCTGATTTATGCACTTCTTGCATCAATAGAAATATCTTTGTGTTTAAAATAACATGAAAAGGCATGCATTGAAGCGATATTTTTACCCCCAATAAATGTCATTTGATGCCTCAAAATGCTCTTGGAAGGTTTCAGACCCTATTTCGCCAAACTGGGGCCTACTGGTAAAAATGGTCCTGTGAGTTGATTCCTCATCTTTTCCCTCTCCAAATGTGTCAATATGGATGAAAAACAATATAATTATCCAATTTGGATCACACCTCCCCATTTTTGGAGGCTTTTGGTCCCCAAAATATTTTACTAAATGAGGTGAGGAAATTTCTCCTCCGCCTTCTCTCTTGTGTACCATTTAGCTTTGCCTAGAAGTTTTCCCTTCAACCCAATCTACCAAAGGTTATGATACCCCTATCTTGTAGTTCTGGACCTCTTTTGAAAAATTATATCTTATGTCAACTTTGCCTAAGCATCTAGTGCCAAATCCTCCATAGAAGGTAGGACATGTTTCTCAACCTGATCTAGCATGGAAGGCTCATAGAGTTTCAAATTCTCTACTTTCACAATTGATTAAATGTGCATATATGGTGGTAAACTGAGTTGATAGGCATTATCACCCACCTTTTCCAGTATCTCAAAGGGAACATACCTTAGAGCCTTGATTTTATTACTAGGCCCTTGCAGCCTCTCCTTGTTCAACTATATCCATACTCTATTTCCCACCTTGAATTATTTCTCTACTTCGTGTTGATCATGCCTATCCTTATACTTCTCCCGCAACTTCTGCAATGTTTCTTGTACTTGTAGATTGATTTATCTAATCTTCTCTATAAAATTTTCAGCCCTCAAAGCATATCCTAAAATAACTTCCCTCACTTCTCCTTGTTGCCCATATGCAATATCTAAAGGTGAGGTGGAAAATATCCAAAACAAGTCTCAAATAGGGACTTTCCTGTAGAAGTGTGCACTGCTCTATTATAAGAATGTTGTATATATACCATATTTTCATCCTTGGTCTTCAAATTCTTCTGGTTCTATCCCCTCAGAAGTTGCACCAAAGTCATGTTGACTACATCTGTCTGCCCATCTATCTATGGATGGAATGTTGTAGATCTCTTAAACTTTGTGTCCATATTCTCCCACAATGTAGTCCAGAATGCACTGAGAAACCTTGTGTCCCTGTCTGAAATGATGCTCCTTGGTATCCCAAATTGAACCCAAACCTATCCAAAGAACAAGTTTGTTGCTTCTTTTCTATTGATGGGATTTTACATGGCATCAAAACACACAAATTGTTGAACCTGTCACCTACCACGAAAAGGTAGTCATGTCCCTTCCTGTTTGTTGGTAAACCTCACACAAATTCCATGGAAATTATTTCCCAAGGATGATTAGGTACATGTAAGGGATGATATAGACCATGTTT
This sequence comes from Pinus taeda, assembly GCA_000404065.3. Taxonomy (NCBI): domain Eukaryota; kingdom Viridiplantae; phylum Streptophyta; class Pinopsida; order Pinales; family Pinaceae; genus Pinus; species Pinus taeda. The sequence continues at coordinate 56,874 of APFE031126481.1, forward strand.
CTTGTTGCTAGGCTTTCTGGTACAACAAAGAATGCATCCTCTTATGAACCTAGCTACCTACTCTTGCATCTTGGGCCAATACACATACCTCTGCAAGTTAGCCACAGTTTTCCTTACACCAACGTGCCCTGCAACCTTGGAGGTGAAAGCCTCTCTAATTAGTTGCAAATGCTCACCTTTAGGAATGCATAGTTTATCTAGCCTATAGATTAACCCATTATGGAGATGGTAGTCAATGGTGTTATCGCCATCGTGCACATGACTCTTACTTTGCAACTGTTGCTACACCTCCTTGAAGTGTTCATCTTATGAATATGCCTCTTTCTATACATCATAGGTGAATGGATCCATGTGCATAAGAGTCCCCAAAGCTATAATATTTGATGTGAGTGGCCTTGAAATCATATCTTCCAACTTGTTTATGTTTCCCTTCTTATACTTGATCACCAAATGAAACTGATGTAAAAACCCCATCCACTTGTAATGCCCAGTATGATGTAGCTTACTATGGGCCTGAAAGTATTGTAACGGTTTGTGACCTTTGTGGAATATTGTCTCCTTTTCCATCAAATAGTGCTTCCACTTCTTCACATCTTTCACCATGGCATAGAGCTCCTTATCATAGGTAGGGTAGTTAAGAACTTCCCCATGAAATACTTTGGAATGGTAACAAATGGGCCTTCCTCCTTGCATCAAGATAGCTTCCATAGCATACCCACTCACATTTGTCTCCACTTCAAAGGGACACTTCAAGTTTGGTAATTCTTGATTGATCTTCTTCTTTAGCCCCTCGAAATCCTAATGTCGACCTTTTCCCCACTAGAAAATCTTTACACTTGTTGTTATGGCGTCGAGTGGTGTTGTTACCACTGAAAATGAAACTATAAATTTCCTCAAGTACTATGTTGCCCCAATGAAACTCCTGGCCTCAGAAACTGGTCATTTCATGATGGCCTCCATGTTGGAAGGATGTATCTTCAGCTCTCCTCCACGGATCATATACCCCAGATACACAAAGATTGTTGTGCAAACTCACAATTCTTGAGATTTGTTAGCAGTTGATGCTTCTTCAATGTTTCCAACACCTCTGTCAAATGTGAAAATTTCTCCTCCGAGGTAGCACTATATACTAGTATATCATCCAGACAGACAATAACAAATGAATCTATAAAAGGGCGCAGTATATCATTCATTAATCTCATAAATGTAGTTGGTGCATTACATAGGCCAAATGGCATAACTAACCACTCATACAAACCTTGCCTGTTTTTTGAGGCAGTCTTCCATGTATCTTCTTCTTTGACTCGAACCTGGTGATATCCATACTTAAAGTCTAGCTTGGTGAAATACTTGGCTTGTTGCAACTAATCTACAGATCGTTTATCCTAGGCAAGGGGTATCTCTTCTTGAACATGATTTTATTCAATGCCTTGTAATATACACATGTTTGTCAAGTCCAATCCTTTTTTGGCACAATGATGATGGGTGACCCACATGGTGATGTACTTGGTCAAATGACACTCTGTTCCAATAGTTGTTGCAATTGTTTCTTCACCTCACTTTCTTCTATAACATACTATTTGTGTAGGACTATATTTGGAAATGGGGAGTCTGGCAATAGTTGGATCTCGTGCTCCACTTATCTCTTAGGTGGTAACCCTTTAGGCTCTCGGAACACATCCTTATATGCATGTAACAACTCCACCAATTGTTGTTTTTATTTCTTAGTACACCCCTCCAAGGATGCCTTGCCTCTTATTGACTCATCTTCAGAATGACTTTCTCTTAAAAACAATAAAACATACTTCTTACCAGAACTGATCAATTTCTTAGCTTGGTTGGAACTAACCAGTGTAATTTTTTACTCTCCTTAATGTGCACTGATGATGAACGACTTTCCATCCTTGATTACTCAATACTAGTTAGCTCTCCTCATGAATATTTCATCACGAATGTACATGTATGGATTCCAAAACATGACTCCACATGCATCAAGGGGAACCACGTCCAGATCTACTTCATCAATAAAATTGGCACCAATAGAAAATCTAATTTTACATTGTTTTGTTACCTCCAGCGCTACGTCCTTATTTACGCATCCCAGTGGATATGGGTTTGGATGGTCATGAACTTCCAACCCCAACTTCTTGACCATATTTGCTACAATAAGATTTTCCTGCTATCCTAATTCAAATAGAGCATGAATATTTATCTTCTTGGCCTATATCTTTATATGGAAGAGTTTGATCATTTCTTTCTCTTCCTATTTTTGAAGGCTACTCAGATTCACCTCCTTCTGCACTGATGTACATATGATCTTTTCATCCATGTCCAAGCTTCTTTCAACTTGGTTATTCTAATTAGTATCCATGATATTCTTATTCTTCTTATCTTTCATCTTGTTCTTCGGGTTTAGCTTTGGATGCAAATTCCAAAACTTTTCCTCTGTATGGTCATAAATGTTGCAGTGGTTGTAGTGGCTGCTAGGATCTTTGCACTGGTGTGTTGTGGTTGTTATCTTTTTATCTTTTCCCCATTTTTGCTTCTTCTTCCACTCCTTAGAAGCTTCATGTTTCTCCTTCTGCTTCGATCCAATTGATTTTTCTCTTTCCATGCCTACGTTCTCCAGGTATTGTGCCTGTACACAAGCCTCGTCCACCTATTCGTGCTTTAACAACATCACTTTCTCACGCAAATGGTAGTTCAGACCCCCCAAATAATTGAAGAATACATCTAGGTTCTTTGGAGAGATAACCAGCATTATAGCCATATTTCTAAATTATGTGGTGTACTCCTTCAGGCTTTTCCTTAGCTTTTGCCTGAAATAATTCCACCAGATCCACTGGTCCTCCACGTACCAAATGGGATAAAACTGTCACTTAATGAGGGTTTTGAAATCCTCCCACTTAGTCACTAGAGGTTCTCCCTCCAACCTCAGGGTTTCCATGTGGCTCTCCCACCAAGTCAGTGCATGGCCCTTTAATTTCATTCGTGCAAATGAGATATCTTTCCCTTCCTCAATCTTATGGACACTTAAATAAACTTCCAATTGTTGTAACTAGTGGTTCAACTTCATAGCATCAATCTCACCATCGAACGTCTTGATATCAAATTCTGCTTCCATTTCAAACAAGGATTGATTCACGGCACTTGAACAGGGTTTATCTTTTCCAGGTTCTATCTTCGACTGGTTCTCCATGTCTTCTCGATCTCCCGATCCCCCTTATGATTTTTCCTCTACATTTGAACCCCTATCTTCTCCAAATATCCCCAACTTATTGCTTACGACCACCATTAGGAGGTTTAAATTACATTTTATATTCGTAACTTGTTGTTCAAGATGTGAAAACCTAACCTCTGCAGGATCACGAGGTTCATTTAAAAATTCATCAGCCATGATTAGGGTTTTACGATTTTCAACCCCACCGACCTAGATCCCCTACAAGTATCCACAAATACCCAAAGAAACTCTCTAATACTAAATGAACTATAAATTGTTGTGGATATTCCACTAGACATTTCATCGCAACAGATCTAATAATATTGTATTAAAACTCTGAAAATTCTAAACTATTACAGTTTATTAAATTTTAAGATATGTGGATTTAACTATAATTAGTGTATGCATGCGAATGGAAATTATGCAGAAAATTGAGAACGACAAAATAAGTGCACACACACAGACACAAGACACAAGATATTTTCTCTGGGAAACCCTTTCGGGAGAAAACCCAACTGGAAGGTGAGGTTGCATCACTCTCTTTCTCTATCTGGAAATATGGTTGTAGGTACAAATAAGTAATGTTTGTGGCCCATGGGCTGCTACAATGCACAAATCCTCTCTATTTTCTCTACCTCCTATCTCTCTTGGCTATCTTTGCTCAAATATGGAACAAAATGATCTTGAAATAATGGAATTTCTCTTCCTCCTAGTGGCCCAGTTATAACAAAGCTCAATAGCCTACTAGTGGTTAATTTTGACTACATCAACTCTTAACTAGAGTTACAATATAGACTCTTATAGAGTATTTTACATAAAAAACACATGGCTAGCCCATTTTCCATAAATAATGGGGGCTGACACAGCATCCTCCTGAACTATAAGTGTGAAAACAGGAAGGTCAACTTCTGAGTGGCATAACTTTTGCATACGGACTCTGATTGACGTCCTTCGTGTAACATTGGAAATATATCTATGTGTAGAATAGTATTAAAATATGCACACAAAAGTGGCAAAGTTTTACCACCCAAAAACGTCATTTGATTCCTCAAAATTATCCCGAAAGGTTTCAGACTACGTTTCTCCAAACTGGGTTTTGTCAGTAAAAATGGTCCCGTGAGTTGATTCCTCCTCTTTTTCCACTCCAAATGCATCGATATGGATGAAAACAAATATAATGATCCAATTCGGATCATTGTATCCTAAATATCCATCCAATAGAGAAAAAATTTCTAACCCCAATATTGTTTGCAGTATCTGTTCCATAGATGGCCAGGGGTGAGGCTTGAGCCCTGAGAATGTACAGTGTGCAGTTCAGGCTGGACTAAGGGAGAAAATTGTGTAGTTTTGGGAGCCTGTGAGACATGTTGAGGGGGTGGGCACTTAGAGGACATACTACGCAGTTCCAGGAGACAAGGGAGGATGGGAAATTATGCAACTGTGTAGTTCATAGCCTTATGGAATGAGTTTGAGATTTGTTATTGTGCGTATGTAGATAGGGCCAAGATGAGAGAAAGGATTACACAATTATGGAGGGTAAGGCGAGAGCCTGAGCTCGGAAATTGCGCAGTGTAGCAGTCCTAGGAGGCAGGAACTACGCATTATGTAGTTCCGAGGGGAAAGGTCATATCTAGATGACTAAAACTATGCAATGCATAGTTCAGGGAGGCTAGGTGAAGCCAAGTTGCTTGGTCAGGAAGACTTCTCATAAATGGTTAAGTGTAAGACCAATTAGACTGATGTGAATAGTGATAAGAGTTCGACTATCATTTCACACTTAGAATACTTCACGACACAACAACATAGATCACCCAAGGCACATGAACAATGCATTATCCTCTGTGCGAAAAATTTATGACCATTTACAATAAGTGTGACACTCAAGCTACACTTTGCGATGACCATGACAACACTTGTGCAACGGTGCTTAAAACTTTGTGAATGAGTGTGACATATGTTTACATGGTTAGGAAAAATCATATAAACAAAGATAGACTCTTGAAACCACCAGAATAGGCTTCTACACATTGTGTGATAGCCAATCATGCGAAAAGATGACATTTTACCCAACTTGCAAATGGGAGCAAAATACTTCAAGAAAGTACATGAAATGAGTTTAGGTGTTTGCGACAACAATGTGCAAGACCAAGGAAGGCTCTAAAATTGAGTGTAAGCCAAAATTTTGGAGGGTGTTGTAGCATCTACAACAGGATCACAAGCATAAACACAACACTTGACTATATTTAATTTATCACTACCTTAATTAAGAGTAATATATTTGATCATGTCCCCTAATAAAAAAAACTATTACTAAAAGGATCATAACAATAAATCTTATGATGAAAACCTCTATTAAGTGTCACGAGATAGAGGAATCATCGATATAATAATGGCTTATCCCCCACAAAGTCAATAATTTATTGTGATGAAAAGCTTTTGTTGATGGTGTTGGATACTGCCAACATGCAGGGGGAATCCCCAATGTAAATTCCCAATTAGACCTCACAACATTTGGTGTAGTAGCACCATCCGGATATAAGGTCTAACCATCATTTCAAGTGATTTTAAAGGAATTCCTTGCCTACAAAACATACACAAGATATCATGCATATAAATATGGAGTAGCAAGTATCTAATATTTGTGTGGCACCAAGTGTAAGGTGTAAAAGGAGCTTCCACGAAAGAGAGATAAGAAATAGGGCTTTGATAGAAAATTATTAGTATTATCCTAAGAGAGACATGCAAGAGAAATTGAGAATATTCATTGGTTAACTTGCAAATTAGTTCACAAAATGAAAATGATCATATAAACACATAACAACACCCATTCAATAGGATTCATAGCTTAAGCAATGAAATAGTTCATTACATTTAGTACACGTAACACAACATATACTGCAAACATCTAAAGAATAGTCTAACAATATTTACATACATGCATGAAAGAGTGTTGGCTCCAAGGGCTTTTGATAATTAAAGAAAGATCCAAGTACATTGTTATATTTATGAAACACTAGCTCCAATAGTGGAGCATGAAGCTACAACTTGATTCTCCAAAATAATTATATTCTCCCTTATGCACAACTAGAGAAGCCAAGGCCCAATCTATAAAATCCCAAGCCCTTTGCTTGAATTATGAGGGCCTATTTATAACAAACTCTAATGACCTTTTATCTTCTTCATGACTCTTTGACTTCCACAACCTACGGACTTCTATGTGACTCTTCACGTTCCATATGTGTCCCTTGCACTTCTTTTACAATGGATTTATTATTCATAAAAGATAAATTACATCAAAATGGTGGTTATATGGGACAAAACAATAATAAGACAAAAATCCTCATGGGGTAAAGGACAAATCAGTATCTTGAACATGAATTTCATATGTGATGTAGGAGTGCCATGCTCTGAACTTTGTTGCGATAACTTTAACTCTAATTGGTAGCTCTGCAACATATCGCATATTCACCTCTAAAGCGTTTGACAATATGGATTTGGAGCTTGATTGTATGTTATTCCATAGCTAGGATAATTTAATGTGAAATTTAGTTGGCCTAATTTCATACTGTAGAATATCGTTCTTGGTGATCTCCAAGCCTTCTTGATATTTTGCTTGCTTGATTTCTTTAATAAACTCCTTTATCTCCCACATGATGACATCCTTTTCTCTTATTTCTTGAAGTGAACCCACAAAAGGTATTTTATGTCTTTGTGTCAGGGACTCTAAACCACTATGTAGTCAAACATATGTAATTATGGTGTTGGTCACTTGTTCACTAAGGTGGGTGTAATTTTGATTATGAGTTATTAAATATGCTCTATCCACCTTGGCTTCTGTTAGAGCCTAGATTTACCTCAGGCTGAAAAATGTAGCTTCCAGGACCAACATCAAACCATGCTCAACATGGTAGCTAGCCCTACCAGGTCAGGAGAGGGCTCTCTCCGGGTCAATCTCAGCAAATTATGATCACTAAATACTTGAGATGACTGATTTAACTACTAACCTTAGGCTAGGTATAGGTGAAAAGAGTTTGATTGGATAAAATGATGTGTTTGCTGGATCTAAAGGCAAAGCAAATTTTGGGTGCAGGGAATGAGGCTCAGTCTTGCAGAGGGCTCAATGGGGCAAGGTAGGCAATTATATTTGGCACTCTAAATCAAATGAGATGGATGGTTTAGATAGAGGAGGATTTTAAGAGGGCAAGAGAAGCCATGGATCCTCTCCAAACAGTGGAAAACATCAAGACACTAAAGCAAACTTCAAGTAGAGCATTGTAATTTCAATGTATTCTACTTACACTCTTGTTTGATTTAGAATAACTAAGATAGAAAATGACATACAAAACACATAAGTAAATTCACAAGTACATAAGAAAGCATTGTACCAAAACAAAATGCCACAGGGATCCCAAAGAGTGCTGTAAACCATGGTCTCAATGCCTTAGCCAAAATGCTGATATGAGTGTACAATGAAGCTTCTTGCTTTCTCAAGAGTCCAACCATGCTAATGACTGAAAAATACATAATATAGACAAACCATAGCTCATACTAGCCTCTAGGGGTTGAGCTCACATATTTAGGAGCTGTTCCAACTAATTCTAGACTGAGAACTACAAATCAAGCAGTGGAACAGCATGCCTCTAGAAACAAGGGAACTGATTCAATCAGTTTCAAACAACTTTTTAACTAATGAATCTACCTACAAAGTGAAAATTTTACATATTTACATCATGATCCATCAATGTACATGAAATTACATCACAATTTTGACATTAAGAGAGTGAAAAAGTCAAACTGGCCAAAGCTGGGCGAAAAACAGAGCAATACTTGGTCAAACTGCCAAAATTTCCTCTATGCGTCGTGCTTGATTCTCTATGCATAGCGCCTGTTTGGACCCACATTTGGAGGCCTTACTGGTGTCCAAATTAGCTCCAAGTGTGCTTTTTGGAAATTTCTGTCTATCTACTTTCCAACCCAAGTGGAATTTTTGAATTTTTCCTTCATTTGCCCTATCAAAAGTCAAATCTTCCAAGATTGCTTCCTATGTGTCAAAATAGGGGCAGTAAGGTCATTGTTTGAATGTTTTTGACCCTTTTTAGGGCTCAAAACCTACTCAAAGTTCTTGGCCATAGGTAGGAAAGCATAATTTTTCATTCCAAATCCAAATATGTTGAGTTTTTGTGATTTAGAGGCTCCTAGCAAAAACGAACGCCACATGGCGCAGCGCATAGGGCAGAAATTCCTGTTTTTGTGCCAAAAAATTTCAAAAATGCAAAAAGTGCTCCAAATTTTTTGAAATTTGGGCTTAGTCTTCACTATCAAGAGATATTTTGGGCCAAGGAAGCCTCAGCCAATATCTGAAGTCGATCATGCTCCTTTCGCCTCTTTGATGCCTTCTCCAATTTTGCCTTTAAACTCCTGATTCTCGCCTTACAAACTTTGTTTCTCGCCATGTAATGATATGCCATATGTCTCAACATTGTCTTCTCCTTGTTTTCCTTCTCCAACAATAGCTCCAAGTGGATATTAGCTCTTTCAAGCCATGACTCCCAATCGGCATTGATCTCTTGCTCAAGTGAAGTGAATTCCACCCTCCTCTTTTGGGCAGCTTGCCAGTTTTGCCTTCATGTTTTTGAGCGCCATGGATGAGTGGGACTGATGAGGGGAGGGTTTGATGCTAGTTGTAGGGTTTAGGGAGTGAAAAGGTTTAGGGGATGATATTTAGGGCTTGGATGGCAATTAAATTTTGGGGATTTGTACTTAGTATTTGGGAAAATGGGAATTGGGGATAGGGATGACTGATTATGGGAGTTAGGCAATAAGTGGATAAGCTGAGAAAATGAATGGAGGAGTGAAAAAAAATGAGGGAGTGGTAGAACAAACTTGGCAGAAAAATGACAATTACAAACCCTAGGAAATGGCTTTTGAGAAATCGCAAGATATTAGGGTTTGAATTTTCTTTTACACAACCACCATAAACTTTAAGAAAAACTCCTTTACTAGCAAGGAAAAGATCTTGACTTACTTGCACATTAGAAGAGTTGAGTGATTTTGGCAATTTGAGGGAGTTTTTGAGACAAACAGTCTTGGAAGCTCTATGTGTCATTCCTCAAACCGAATGTGCCGCACCTTCTCTATGCGCCGCACCAGTGTATTTTTTGCACTGTGGAGGGCAGCCCAATGCGCCGCGCCAGATCTATGCGTCGCGCCAATGACCCAATGCATAGAACTTTTTACAGGAGACTTTTGGAGGCATTCCCAATGTCCAAATTGGGCACGGGATAGCTTGTTGGAAATTTTATTGATTCTAATTTCCAACCCAACTATAATGTTTCAATTTGGAGTTCATTTTCCCTATCAAAAATCAAATCTCCCAAGACTGGTCAAAATGTGCAAAATGAGGCTGCCTAAAGGAAGACTGTTGTTGCAGTCAACTTTTGAAGGGCTTCCTCAACTCCAAATTGAGCTCATCGGAAATCTCTTTGTGTCTAGTTATCACTTGACTCATCACAAAAGTCATTTGGCCAACCTACTGAGGTGAAAATTGGATTTTCCCAAGGCCACTTCAGAGGTACATCAATTCTCCCGAGGCAACTATATTTTTGACATTTCTCTAAAACCATGACACATGTGTAAAAAGTGAAGGAGGTTTTTCTTCCTTGGAATATTTTGGACAAAGACCTCTCTCATGTTTCCTAAATTCATCTTTTTTTGCTCAGAAACATCATTGGAGTAAAACCTATCCCAATGTGTGGAACAGGGGATTTGTCGAAATGAAGTGAAATGAAGGGGATAAAGGGCTTCTAAATTCTTGAGAAAGTTTTTGGAAGTAGGGAGGGATTCTAAGAAGTAGGGGAAATTGGATTTTCAAAGGTTGAGTGAGAGGAGGAGGTCCAAAAGGGAAAAAACATAGGCCTAGTCTAGAAAATTGTCAAGTTGTAGCAAGAAACTAGGGTTTGTGCAAAAATGAGGAATTTGAGGGATCTTAGTGATGGGAAGTGTTTAGTAAGGTAAATTAAGGATAGGGGAAGGTGTATGAACATCAGGATACAATTTTTTATAATGATTTGACCATCCAAGATCAATTACCTTCAAAACCCTAGGAGAGGGAAATGAACTTTACCTAAGCGCAACTGAAGCATGAAGGTGTAAAATGACCCATTGGAACCTGACATGATGATGACAACCCTTTGAATGATGGTACACTCAGCTGAATGGTGAAATGGACTGACATTTGGACAAATTTGAAAGGATTAAAAGCAAACCCTAGACCTAATACCGAGTGACCAAGTTTGGTTTGAAGACTCACTGAAATGACAAAATTTGACCTTGACACCTTAAAATCACTTTGTAAGAGGATGTTTGATCACTGGAGGAAGGCTGCAAATACTGACACTAACATTGGCTTCAATGGGGATGGTAGCTCCTTGGAGGTGCCAAGAACGGCAGATCTTCGGGAGAGCAGACAAGTGCCTTCATCCATTAGGCAATGGAGTCAAAAACTCAAGCTAAAATGCATGACTGAAAACTAATGACTTGACGACACAAATTGACTCTCACTCAACTAAAAACTGACTCGACACTTAAACACAACTGACAAAATGGAAATTATGCTCAAAGTAGAGCTTATTCATCAAAACCTACTCTAACAGTTTCATTCATCACCTGATCAAGTGAAATGAAACAATCAATGCAACCAAGTAAGCATTCTAGTTGTTGTTGCATTCTCCACAAGTGTTTGCTTATGAAAAACAAGAGAGAACTACTTAAAGGCAACTCCCATGAAAACTTGTGAACAAATCCGTTGAATACTATGGATTCTCTATCTGCCTCCAAAAACACTGCATAAGGATCTCGAAATTCATGCACATTGGGACTTAGCTCATCCAATGGATTACTTCTCTTCTCCTCATACCATGAATGCAAACTTTGATCTGAGCTTTATGATGAGATTCCTGCTAAAAATGATAAAGAAACCAGCTGCCAGATCAACATCAAACCAGTATGGTCGCCAATATGTTAGAGCCTAGATTTACCTCAGGCTCAAAAAGGTAGCATCCAGGACCAACATCAAACCATGCTCAACCTGGTAGCTAGCCCTACCAAGTCAGGAGAGGGCTCTCTCCGAGTCAATCTCAGCAATTTATGATCACTAAAGGCTTGAGATGACTGATTTAACTACTTATCTTAGGCTAGGTATAGGTGCAAAGAGTTTGATTGAATAAAATGATGTGTTTGTTGGCTCTAAAGGAAAAGCAAATTTTGGGTGTAGGGAATGAGGCTCAGTCTTGTAGAGGGCTCAATGGGGCAAGGTAGGCAACTGCATTTGGCACTCTAAGTCAAATGAGATGGATGGTTTAGACAGAGGAGGAGTTGAAGAGGGCAAGAAAAGCCATGGATCCTCTCCAAATAGTTGAAAACATCAAGAAACTAAAGCAAACTTCAAGTAGAGCATTGTAATTTCAATGTAGTCTACTTACACTCTTGTTTGATTTAGTTGAGAAGAACTAAGAGAGAAAATGGCATACAAAACACAAAGGTAAATTCACAATTACATAAGAAAGAACTGTACCAAAACAAAATGCCACAGGGATCCCAAAGAGTGCTGCAAACCCTGGGCTCAATTCCTTAGCCAAAATGCTGATATGAGTGTACAATGAAGCTTCTTGCTTTCTCAAGAGTCCAACCATCCTAATGACTGAAAAAATACATAATATAGACAAACCATAGCTCATCCTAACCTCTAGGGGGCGAGCTCACATATTTAGGATCTGTTCCAACTAATTCTAAACTGAGAATTACAAATCAGGCAGTGGAACAGCAAACCTTTAGAAACAAGGGAACTGATTCATTCAGTTTCAAACAACTTTTTAACTGATGAATCTACCTACAAAGTGAAAATTTGACATATTTACATCATGATCCATCAATGTACATGAAATTACATCACAATTTTTACATTAAGAAAGTGAAAAAGTCAAACTGGACAAAGTTGGACGAAAAACAGAGCAATACTTGGTAAAACTGCCAAAATTTCCTCTATGCGTCGCGCCTGATTCTCTATGCATATCGCCTGTTTGGACCCACTTTTGGAGGCCTTCCCGGTGTCTAAATTAGCTCCAAGTGTTCTTTTTGGAAATATATGTCTGTTTACTTTCCAACCCAAGTGGAATTTTTCAATTTTTCCTTCATTTGCCCTATCAAAAGTCAAATCTCCCAAGACTTCTTCTTGTGTGTCAAAATAGGGGCAGTAAGGTCATTTTTTGAGTGTTTTTAACCTTTTTAAGGGCTCAAAACCTGCTCAAATTTCTTGGCCATAGGTAGGAAAGCGTAATTTTTCATTCCAAATCCAAATATATTAATGTTTTTTTATTTAGAGGATCCTAGCAAAAGAGAGCGCCACGTGGCGCGGCGCATAGGGCAGAAATTCCTGTTTTTGTGCCAAAAATTTTCAAAAATGCAAAAAGTGCTCCAAATTTTTTGAAATTTGGGCTAAGTCTTCTCTATCAAGAGCTATGTTGGCCAAGGAATCCTCAGCCAATATTTGAAGTCGATCATGCTCCTTTCGCCTCTTTGATTCCTTCTTCAATTTTGCCTTTAAACTCCTGATTCTCGCCATGCAAACTTTGTTTCTCACCATGTAATGATATCCCATATGTCTCAACAATGTCTTGTCCTTGTTGGCCTTCTCCAAAAACCTCTCCAAGTGGATATTATCTCTTTTAGGACATGATTCCCGATCAGCATTGATTTCTTGCTCAAGTGAAGTGAATTCCACCCTCCTCTTTTGGGCAGCTTGCCGGTTTTGCCTTCATGCTTTTGAGTGCCATGGATGAGTGGGACTGATGAGGGGAGAGTTTGATGCTAGTTGTAGGGTTTAGGGAGTGAAATGGTTTAGGGGATGATATTTAGGGCTTGGTATGGCAATTAGGGTTTGGGGATTTGTAGTTAGGATTTGGGAAAATGGGGATAGGGATGACTGATTACGGGAGTTAGGGAATAGGTGGATAAGCTAAGAAAATGAATGGAGGAGTGAAAAAAAATGAGGGATTGGTAGAACAAACTTGGCAGAAAAATGACAAGTAAAAACCCTATGCAATGGCTTTTCGGAAATTTCAAGGTATTAGGGTTTCAATTTTCTTTTACACAACCACCATAAACTTTAAGAAAAGCTCCTTTACTAGCAAGGAAAATATCTTGACTTACTTGCACACTAGAAGAGTTGAGTGATTTTGGCAATTTGAGGGAGTTTTTGAGAGAATCAGGCTTGGCAATTCTATGAGTCATGCCTCAAACACAACGCGCCGCACCTTCTCTATGTGTCGCGCCAATGTAATTTTTGCACTGTGGAGGGCAGCCCAATGCGCCGCGCCAGTTCTATGCGCCACGGTAATGACCCAATGCGTAGCGCTTTTTGTAGGAGACTTTTGGAGGGCTTCCTAGTGTCCAAATTGGGCGTGGAATAGCTTGTTGGAAAGGTTATTGAGTCTACTTTTCACCCAACTAGATTTTTTCAATTTGGAGTTCATTTTCCCTATCAAAAATCAAATCTCCCAAGACTGTTCAAAATGTGCAAAATGAGGCTGCCCAAAGGAAGAGTGTTGTTGCAGTCAACATTTGAAGGGCTTCCGCAACTCCAAATTGAGATCATGATAGCTCTTTGGAAAGCTCTTTTTTTCTCGTTATCATTTGACTCATCAAGCAAATCATTTGGCCAACCAAGCTAGGAGAAAAATTGATTTTCCCAAGGTCACTATAGAGGTGCATCAATTCTCCTAAGGCAACTGTATTTTTGACATTTCTCTAAAACCATGACACATGTGTAAAGAGTGAAGGAGGTTTTTCTTCCTTGGTATATTCTAGACAAATACCTCACTCATTTTTCCCAAATTCATATTTTATTGCTCATAAACATCATTGGAGTAAAACCTATCCCGATGTGTGGAACAGGGTATTTGTCGAAATGAAGGGGATAAAGGGCTTCTAAATTCTTGAGAAAATTTTGGGAAGTAGGGAGGGATGATAAGAAGTAGGGGAAAGTGGAATTTCTAAGGTTGAGTGAGGGGAGGAGGTCCAAAAGGGCAAAACACAGGCCTAGTCTAGAAAATTGTCAAGTTGTAGCAAGAAACTAGGGTTTGTACAAAAATGAGGAATTTGAGGGATCTCAGTGATGGGAAGTGTTTAATAAGGTACATTAAGGATAGGGAAAGGTGTATGAACATCAGGATACAATTTTTGCTAATGATTTTACCATCCAAAAGAAATTACCTTCAAAACCCTAGGAGAGGGAAATGAACTTTACCTAGGCGCAATTGAAGCATGAAGAAGGTGTAAAATGACCCATTGGAACCTGACATGATGATGACAACCCTCTGAATGATGGTACACTCAGCTGAATGGTGACATGGACCGACATTTGGACAACTTTGAAAGAAGTAAAAGCAAACCCTAGACCTAATACCTAGTGACTAAATTTGGTTTGAAGACTCACTGAAATGACAAAATTTGACCTTGACACCTTAAAATCACTTTGTAAGAGCATGTTTGATCATTGGAGGAAGGATGAAAAGACTGGCACTAATAGCTTCTATCCTGTCTTTCTTGACCAAATTCTCAGGAACATTAGGATACAACACACCCAAATCATGCATCAAATTTACATCTCTGCTTGTAACCTTTAGAAGCTTCAAGATCTCTTCAGATTTCTTCTGAATTTGGAGCAGGGGTGCCACCACCTCATGCAAGAGAATCATCTAATTGTATAGATTCTTCGTGGTGTCTTCCATCAACTTTAGTTTTTTAGAAATGGCTAATTATAGCTCCATCGTGTTGATGCTACTAGAATATAGACATTGATTCTCAACGGCAAGGTGATCAATCTATTTTTTGTGGCAACTAGATGCTTCCACAATCATGCATTCTCACTCATAAGATACTATGTATTTCCTTATGTTGTTGTCACAAAAGCCACATTTGCTGCCATTATTTCTCGATGATTTCTCCTAGTATTAAATGTTATTATCTTTTCTATGGATACAGATACTAGAAGAATGAAATCATTTGGAAAGTACCTTCATCTTTCTTGTAAAATTCTCTTCCTCATCTAGTCGAAGATGAAATTGGATACATCTGTAACCCTCTCATCGGGTCGAGGAACAATTCCCATTTCACTAAATGGGAGATGGCTACCAGTGAGAGGAGATTTTCACTGGGTTCTAGGTTGGTTAAATGGTATCATCCTCCTCCAACTTTTCCTCCATTTCATGGGCCATATGTTCTTCCTCCTTTATCTATGAAACTTCTTCCACTTCTTTGTTCCTTGTTTATTTTTCCTATAGCCTCTTTTTTTGTTCCCCTTCCTCTGTTCTTTTCATTTCCTCTTCTCCTTTAATTTTTTATAAACAAGTAATCATGCTTCTTATTTTCTTCTTCTTCTTTCTATAAGTGATCCTCCTTTCTCTTGCATTCTTCTTCTATATTCTTTTAAAATTATCTTTTCCTCCCCCTTTTGTTTCTTTTGTTTCTCTACCTCAACTGCACCTTTGCGCATCGGATCATCTTTGAACTTCCTACTACCCTCTGCCATTGGATCATGTTTTAACCTCTTTTTGGTTGATATCGTGTTCACTTGCACATTTTCTTCCTATCAAACATCCTCATCTATACATCTAGTACCTGTGAAACCCCAGAGGGCCCTGCCTCATCTCCTGGTCGATTCCTTCTCAATACATTGTACCAATTGTTGATTTTTTCATCTTCTGGAATAGTTATAGGTCCATACAAACAGTTGTATTGTATCTTTTCACAATGTTCTCTGCGAATTTTGCTAGGATAATATCTATAAAAACTCATTGTTCCAAAATGAAGGTGCTTGAGTTCTTTAATTTCAGCATCAACCACTTTGAAGCTCTTGAGCTCATAAAGCCAATCCGTAAAGGAAAAGAGGGCCAAGGAGCCTTCTTCCTCATCTAGAGCTATGTAGATAATCCATTATTCAACTCATAGGATACCTCATGCAAGACCACCTTATTGGTCACATACCTAGGCATAAGGTGAGGGGTTTTCTAACACTTGAAACATTTGAGGTATGTGCCTTGCGCTAAAGAAAACCAATATGAAATCTCATAAGGTGCTTCCTTCACCTGATTTGTGATATAGGGAGGTTTTTTCTCAATTATAATCTTGTAGACAACTGCAAAGAAATGCTCATCCATCTATGTATATACTCCTCAAAAATAGGCTTCTTATAATAGTCTGCAATGAAAGTAGATACGTAACTTCATCTTGGTGAACTCATAATGGACGCAAATACCATCTAGCATATTAGGAAACATGTAGAACTATGTTTCTTGTTTGGCTTGTAAGGTTGTATTGGCATGTTTTCTGTGAAGTTGCAGTTTTTGGGAGAGGATATCATCCTGGTTTAAAACTTTACCTCTAGAGACAACCAGGTTGAGCAAGGAAACCCAATTCTCCTCAAAGTAGTTTTAATTATTTTTTCCATGTAGTCTACAACACATTTCCATGAGATACTAGTAAAATTTTCTCTAATATTTGGTCTAATAAACTTCACTTGGTCTCTCGCGGAATTTTGCAGGCTCTTGGCACCAAGATTTGATAACTTCTTTAGTATTGATATTTTCCCAAATTGCATAAAACTATGTGTTCGCATATTGCTTTGGGGTTACCATATTGTAATAAGAATGTATGTCATGTGGATGGTAATTATAAATCTCATTCTCTCTTTCACTATTAAGGACCAAATTTTTACTATCCATGTGCAACAAGATTCATTTGATGGCCTCTGCACAAGGCATCACTGGGAATCTGTTGGAAACTCTATGTATCATGGATGTCTTGATATTTATGTACACTTCCCTGTATTCTAATTTCTCTGGGAATTTCTTTTGCATGAAATAATATTTGATTTCCTTCCATGAGACCTTCAAAGATTTATCAATGAAGCACTGTGTGTCTGAAATATTAGGGACAATTGGCTTAGTATTTCCACTACCTCCTCAATACTAGCTTCTGAAATTTCTTTTGAAGTAGCTTGACGGGTGGTAGTAGCCATTGTCTAGGCAGATGATGAGAGAATGATGTATTTAGTTTTTGTATAATTTACAAGTGGAAATTCACTCATGGAAAACAATAATTATTTTCAAGAAATCCCCTTAATATCACATGCAAACTACTCAAAAGATAGTGATTAAGGATAGAACTAGTTAAGCTGGAAGCACAAGGTTATCAAAATAAAGATAGGGTGTCTCGACTAGCCACTGGGAGTGTGCACTGTGCTAAGGCAAAGAGAGAGGGAACATGTTGGGAAAATTTGAGCAAACAAGGTCTAAATGAGGCTTAACACTATGTTATGCACTCTTCAAGTGAGAGAGGGAGACTGCTTTGGCATAGGGCACAGTCATAGTGAACAAGGAGGGGCACACTATTTCTTGGAGGTGCGTTGTGCACCAGGGAGAGCTAGTAAGGAAGTAGGGCATAGTGACAGTGGACAATGATGCCCAATTATTGCTTGAAAGTGTGTTGTTTTCTCTTGAATGGACTTCTTTCTTTTTGGGTGCAGTTTTGGTGGACATAGGGTCTATGTTTTTGTAAAGTGTGGTCTGGAAAAAAAAAATATCAAAAATGTTAAGTGAAGGTCAGCAACAAGTCAAGAACGGATTAACAATGAAAGAGAAGAGCTGCAAGTCTTTATATGTTTCATTGCAATCATCACCGAAAGGAGAAAGGTCACGGAATGAAAATAACCACTAGAAACACCACGTGTGACAGTAAAACGACACTTCATATGTGAAAATAGATTGAAACGCCACTAAGGAAAACAAAAGAAAGTAAAAGTTACACATTGCAAAACTTACCAAGAATCCATGCATTTGAGACTAAGATTGAAGAAAAATATCCTTGTGGCGAGAAAATGTGCTCAACCCAGAGTGAACAGTGATGATGAGAATGAATAATGAGTTGGGAAACTTATAAAGTAATTCACATGCAAAGAAATTCAATGCATGATTGCCACTTGTCGATTGATGAGTGAATTAGTTACATTAATTGGAGAGGGATCCTATTTTCTAGGAGTGTTCTTAGTATGCAAAGAAAGAAAGGTGTATGCATGAGAAACAAGAGGGTGCACCTTTTTTTAACAAGGAGTGCACTGGAGTTGACAACACAAAGGGCGTAGTCACCGTTAACAAGGAGTGTGCTCTCCTCATGGGCAAGAAGTGTGGTTGACAGGGAGAAGGAAGTGTGTTTCATTGAGAGATGGAAGTGTGCTCAGGCTTAAGAGGAAATAGTGCCCTCCAACAGTGCTTGTATGATTAGTAAGTTTAGGAAGTGCGCTTTTCTAGGAGAAAAAGTTCTTCTTTCGTGATTTTTTGTGATATGCATGTCAAGTGAAGAAAGGTAATCACTAAGTCAAAGAAACCTAGTGCTTTTCCTATATTTAAAAAGATGACACAAGTACTTCCAAATCTAAGAAGAAGACACTTAGGAAATTTTGAACTAGGATGAAAATCAACACTTAGGAATGTTGCAAGGATGATCGACACTTAGAAAGACATGAACAAATAAAAAGATGGCACAAGATAGCTTGAAATGACAATTCATGTAGGCTCCAAAATTGACTAAGGAAAAAAATTTGGAGGGTCGTTGTCGCAGCGACCATACCTCCTTTGTAGTTCCATGAAAATATAAACAAATTAAAAACAAACTATTTGGTAGGTTATCTACTAAGAATACAACAAATAAAAGAGGAAAAATAATACAAAACAAAAAATATCAAATTTCACCAATTTTAACCATCCTATCAATGATACAAAATGATAAAGTTGAGGATTCCTTTGGTGCTATTTACAAAACGGTGATCCAATTCATGTGTTTTTATAGTATTGAATTACTATAGATTACCACCATTTCTATTTTTGTTCATGAACATTAATTTTATTGGTGGCTCAATACTTTCTATCACGTTATATTTCTGTTTTTCGCATAACTACACTTGATACAACTTGATAAACTATCTTATTGCTTATGTAGTATTCTTGATGATTCAACTTGTCTTATAGCTTGTTAATGAGATTAAATTTGTTGTATGCACATGCCTTCAACATCCAATTCCACAAGTATCTCAAGCTTACACATCATCTTATTCTCATTATTTATACTATGCATTTTATTCAAGTTAATTATTAGACTAGACAGCCTTGGATATATTCATCCACATTTTACATTATTGTAGCCAACTCTATCACCACCTCTTCCACCCTTGTTTCATTTTCTATACAATGACTACCTTTTTTAGGGCCCATCTTTCTCATTAACTATGTTTCCCAAGTGTAATACCAAATTTTTAATCCTCAATATTTGTAATCTAAATATACATATATGGTTTAAGATGAAAGTAATCGAAGTAAATTGTATATCAAAGTCAATAAATAAAAATACATCACCTATTGATATACAATATGGATGATAACATTGGGCACTACATTCCATAAGACAGAAATGTCAGATGGAATTAGGAGCCAAGACCCAAAATATATTATTTTATTTTAATCAAATTCCTTTTACCTTAAAGTACTTATTAATTTATGAAAAAAGGAAAAAACAAAATTTGGAGAGAATGTCAAGGGATTTAAGAGTTCATAAGATGCCAAGTGAAAGATGAGACCATAGATACTTAATCCCTGACTTTGGGTTTTTTGGGGGACTTCATCGATCATGCTAGCAACCACCATCTTATTCATCAACCATCACCTAAACATATAACAGGGCATTATATTAGACCAACACCATCTACATGGAAAAATAGAAAGATTAAAGGGATACCCTTGTTAATAATCAATCCTTTTTGTGAAACCATTGAAAGATCTATTCAATAAAATTTCCAAAATAGTGAATTAATGACTTTCTCAAAAAGTGTTAAAAGGAGTTTCATGTTAATGAATTACTTTCTCAAAGAGTGTCAAAAGGAGCTTTAGTGGAATTCTCAAAGGGAAAAACATGAGAATTATCCAAAAAGAGTTTAGATTAAATCACCCAAGGGACAAATCAATGAATCAATAGAAAGGAGTTTCAATGAAGTCATTGAATGGGAAAATTGGTGAATCAATCAAAAGGAGTTTTGATGAAATCACCAAAAGTACAAATTGGTGAATCAATGGAATTAAGTTTGGGAAAAATCACTAAAATGGGAATTGTCTAAGTTTTTCAAAAATGTCAATAGTGAATCTTGTAAATCACCAATAGATAATCTTGGAAATCTCTAATAAATAATTTGAAATAATCAATGCAGGAATAAATTTGAAATCGCTGATAGAGGAAGAATTCAAACAACTATCACTTGGAAAACTTGAGCAACCATCGATAAAAAGATTCTTCAGTCTACTAAGGGAGATGATGGAATATATAAATTTGAGATGATAAATAGATATCAATGCCAGTTTAGTAGTCATATGTCATGACACATCAACTAGTGTCCACATTAACAAGGTGAATGTGTAAAAAAAAAAACTGGAACCAAAAAATACTTTTCCATAATAGGGGTGAATTAACTCCAAATCAAATGAAATCTTGTGGCTGAATATCTAGTTTCAAGAGCTACAATATGTATATTAACAACCACTGGCCAATTCTACTTAAAATTCTCCCCAAAATTCATATTAATGGTTTTCGAAGGAGATGGAACTATTTTATAAAGGCTTTGTTATTGATCAAACTTTCAGAGGAATCCAAAATATAGACATGAAGATAACTAGTTGGGATTTTATCTAAATTCTAAGGCATTTGGAAAGGATAAAAAATAATAAGCCAAAATCCATTATACCTTGATAGTTTGTGGAGATTTTTATTATTTTCGAAGAAGGAGAAGTGACCCTAAATGACAAAGCTACAATTTTTTTTTCATGGAATTTTACCTACATATCAAAGTAGATGCTTTTCTTAGTGAAGTTTTTCCAGAAATTCTCTATTTGAGAGATATTTATTTTCATTAAAAATTTCAAGTCTAGAGAAAATACAAAAAGACCAAAATTGAAAATTCCAAATTTATACAAAATTTGATTGGAGCATCAGGTGTGGAGTATAAAAAAATTTGTGTACTCACAATAAATAATAATATATGCACCCAATATAAACATTTTCCATGAACCTGGTAAATTTATTTTTTTAAGTGGAAGAAGTTGACCTCTGAAATTAATTACACAGTAAAAAAGAGACAAACTCGATTAAAAATGACAAAATTCAAAATATGTAACTTTCATCCTATAAAGTAGAATGAATCATGGTTATAGTAATTCCAAACATTATTAAGAGAAGAATAATCTAGTTTAGTGCAACTATACTCTTCATGAATTGAGATGAACAATGACCTGTAGTCTAATTAATGAGATTTTTTATAGTTAGCATTTGTTTTTTCTAACCATGGTTGCTTACAATTTTTTGTAGAATTAGGGGTATAAGCAAAGAAATTCAATCTCAAGTATATTAGAAACATGGAAGAAAGACTTAATATTATCAAGGATGAATATTTTGTCCTACAGCTACGTATTTAAATTTGTGTCATACTCTAGAACACCAACATAATGTCAAAATGTCAAAAACATTTGTACGAGTTACGAATTCTCGAAATCCCAATAGGACTCACTTGAAGGAAATCCAACAGTTAACATATCTTGATACCAGGATAGAGGTTTAGAAGGATGACGTATATCAGAACATGTTGATGTATGTCAGAGTTTGTTATATCACATGAGATGTTTTATATTGGCTACAAACAAAGTCACAAGCCTAAAGGCTAATAGCCTATAAACAAAAATATTTTAATAGAAAAAGCACCACCAAGCCAACTAACAAAATATCAAAATTATCTTGAATTTTATTTTCAAAATATAAAAATTATTTTAATTGGTTCTTCCTGAGGCAACACAGGATTTATTTCCTATGGATTTTTCGTGATGATCTTTGGCCTCTTTCCCTACCTTTGTGGCCTATTTCATGATGATCTTTGGCTAGAATTTGTTGGCCCTCTCTGCGTTCCTCCTATTTGGTTTGACTCCCTAGTTTTTTTGAAAATTTGACCTATTCCAGTTCCATTCAAAGCCCTTTTTCACTCCCTATGGAAGATGGGGAATGCGGCCTAGTGGACTATGAAGTTACCCCTCCCCATAAGCCAATATTCTATGCCCAACATGAATTATTTCCTCTTATGGGATTCTCATCGTTATCTTCCTATGGAAGGCCCCATATTATCCCCCAATCATCCTCTTATTTTATAGGAGGCATAGTTCTTGGTTCCTCACCAATATTATTTAATCCTAAACCCTCATACACATTTTTTCTCTCATCTCTCCCTCCCCCTCCTTTGGCCTCTGTGGTCTATGTTTCCCTTTAATTTTAGCAACATCCCTGTGGCATTCACAAGCCCTCCTTCGACTCGATGCACCCTAAGGTGCTACATCGGGAGGTTGATGCATTCGTATGAGAAAAGAGCCTACAGATTTAAAAGTAGGAAAAGTTATTGCGATTGACAAGATCTTGGAGTATGTTGGAAAAACCTTAGTCAAAAAGTTTGGTATAAAATCCTTTTCTACAGTTTCATTGAGAAAATGGGTCTCTTCATCTTGGAAATCATTGCTAAGGTATGACCCAATTATTCATTTGTTAGTAAGAGGATGGGTTTCCTTCATCCTTAGATCGAAAGAGGACTATGTGAAGATTTTGAGAAAGAGTTAAACCGAGGAAAAGGTGATATGTTAATAAAATCATGGACGATGGATTTTGACCCTATAAGAAAACCTATTGACACTTATTAATTTGGCAGCTTTGGGACAAATTCCCTCCTTTGGACAATCTTCCTCATCCAAGAAGACCCCTTCTAGCCCTTGGAAGAATTTAATTTGGTTAAGAAAAAATGTATTTTTGTTACACCTCATTTTGTCGCATTAGGCAAATGATCATCAAAATTGGATCTCTCACCATCCATCCAAGTATCATGAAGCACTCCCTTGCAAGTCGACAACTTATATACCTTGAATAAAGTGGAATTTCTGGATCTCATGGTACAAAACCCTATTTTTGAGCATCTGTCCAGTTTTTCATAACATAATTCGTACATGTGTAGTTTCTTCCACTATAAACTGCACAAATATGTGCATTGTCTTCCATTAAAAAATGTGCAATAAATCAATAAAAGGTAAATATAAACTGAGATCTAGAAGCATTGTTGGGCAAATCATTCCCAACAGAAATCATTGACCTCATGTTTATTCGATCTTGACCTCATTTTTTATGGAACTAAATCCCATTATTCAAGGATCCCTCGTCCTTCTTTTAGTGGATCTCATCCTTGGACTAAGGATCTCAAACAACTTCCTTTTGGCCTTTTAATCAAGCCATAGGTGGGGGAATTGAGGGAGGTTGTTGAGAGTAAGTTTATGCTAGGGGAATCAGGTTGGAGATCTTATCATTCTTGGAGAGGATTGAGACAATGGGAGGAGCTTCACAACATCAAGGCACAGGTTTTGTAGCTCTTTTGTGTTTGTGAAATTAACACAAAGAAGTGTTTCTTCTCATTGAATTGTTTAATGGATTGATTGATGAATTTCATGGATGGTTTATGTTATTTATATTTTTCCATTGGAATGATGTTATTTATATTTTTCCATTAGAATGATGTTTGTTACTAGTCTCCTTGATCACTAGTTTGAATTATTGAATCATTTATGTTGCATATTCCTTTGATCCTTTGTTGTTTCCATGTGTCCGGGTCTAAATTCAAGCATGGAGGGGTTTTTGCACTGAAGCACAACGGATTATATTCATCAAGCATGTCGTAATAAGGTATGAATTTCCATTTCTCACCTTGTTAGCTTATGATTCATGAAAATATAGATTCATGGAAGGAATTAGCTTGATTGTTTGTTTGTTTCTAGTTTTTTTTTAGGATCTAGGGAGATTGCTCTTGTCCACAAGAGGGATTTGTTCGCTTAAAAAATTGGCGACCCCACTGGGGAATGTCCTATTCTTTTAAATCTCCTTATTTTTTATTCTCGAACCTTTTTTGATATCTTTATTTGAGTGTTGACAAGTTAATGATCTTTCAAATTTTGTGATTTGTTTGGATACTTTTTTATTTTTTCTTTAATTTTCTTTACATGCGCGGTTTCTGTTTAGAAACAGAGTGCATATCTACACAGATTACCTTTAGAAATAGTGTGCATGCAAATTGTACTATAATGTCTACCTATGCATACTCTGAGAATTTTTTGAAAAAATAGTTTTTCCTCTCATTAAAATATGAATTATTTTTTAAGATTTCATTACATTTGTCTATGACTCCAGTCAGTCTCCACGTGGTTGATCGAGTGTTGTGAAGGAGTTTTCATGAGATTTGTCCGTTTTCAAGGATTGAAAGGTAGGGTTTCTCAAGAATTAGTGTTTTGATGAGATATATTGCTCAATGTGCTTAATTGAAAGCAGGAGTCATTTTTATTCCAGTATTGGAGTTTAATCAGCATTACACTTTAAGCATTGATTTCATAACATTCATTCAAGAATTTTTCATTTTAAGGATTTCGTTGGGTGTTTTGAATTTTAATTCCTTTGGTCATTGCACAAGGATTTGTCTTAGTTTCTTAACCATTTTTGCATGTTTTTGCTTTCATTTTTGCATTATGTATGAGTGTTAATTGCCTTTGAGTGTTATTATTTTTTAATATTTGGAATTTTCACCTGATTTCCTCTACTTACACTCGATTGGTTCTTTAGTTGTATTACTGATGCAAACTACTCTTGTTCTTCTTTCATTTCTTTGGAATCATCTTGTGTTTGTTTTGAAGAATTCTCTTGCATAGATTACATTTGCATGGTTATAATTCCCATTTCATGAAAGAAAATTGTGCATAGATCACATTTTCATAGTGTTCACGAAAAGTGTGCATATATTACATTTGCGTTGTTTTCAAGCATATTGTGCATAGATTACATTGTGTGGTTTGCAACTTAGAGCTTTGAATTTGTTAAAATTGGAAAATAGGAACAAACTCCATGTGGGTCTTCTTATTTATGGAAGCTGATATTTTTAATGGATTCCTCTCGTCGAGAGGTGTAGGATTGATCTAAAGATCATCTAATTCTGACATTTGTTCGTGGAGATATGAATTTATTTGTGTTATGTTACAATTCGTCAAGGTCGTCCAACAACCAAATTTCCCCCACTTGTCCTCAACATTTTACTATAAATAGAGGTGGCATTCAAGTTATTTATACACACACTCTTGTGATCTCTCTTAATTCTGTTTTGGGTTTTGATGAAGGAGAGATCTAGAGGGAGTGCCCTAAGCTCTAATGCTACCCTAATGAAGCCCTAACATTGTCCTAATAAAGAAGCCCTAACGTTGCCCTAATGAAGAAGCCCAAACGATGCCCTAGCAGTCATGGAAGAAAGACATCAATGAAGTCATGGAGGAGGCTTCTATAAGTGCAGCAAGGAGAAGTTCTAACGTTGTCACTTTTCCCTAAACGCATAGATGCTTAATTAACCTAAATTTTGTCCTCGAGGAAGAAATCTAGGACGTCAAGGAGAGTATCTTCGCAGCAAGAACTGGCCTTCTTTATGCTACTCAAATCCGTAGTTAGTGAGGGTTTATACACTGTCATGAGCTGGTGTTCTAGCATGCCCTAGACGCAATCAAGAGGCACTAATAAGCAGCCTAATCCAGGATCCCTAATCCGCAGATTGATGAGGCTCCTATCTGCCCTAGCCGCAGTCCAATAAGGAGGTTCCATCCTCTACAAATCAAGGAGCTTAAGTTGCATTCAGGTGTGCCCTCATCCAATGTCAAAGTAGGGCTAGTGTTACCCTTGTCATAGTCCTAAAGGAGGACATCTTGGCTGCAAAAAACAAAGGATGAAAACCTTAATTGAAGGATCCCTTATCTATATATGAAAGAACCCTTAAATGCTACAACTAAACCGCAGCAAGGGTAATTACATTACAACAGAGGATCTGTGATATTATCACATTTCTGTAGGTGGCAGCATAATTGTTTGGGCATGTTAGTATTGTTCCTGAGGTCGATTTAAAGAGAAGAATAATCTGCAGTAAGGAGGTGCTTGTGACTATTGTTTGTAGGCTGACTGGGTCACTGTGTGAAGGGACAAGCACAATGAATATGTTTCTTGAAGGTTGTGTGTTAAGCCGCAGGCCATAACATCACAATCAATTTCGTATGGATATTTGAGGGCTCAAATCATTAGCATTATGTATGGAGATGTAGTGTATAATATTGTTGAGATCTCAAACTATTAGAGGGTTGTATGATGTTGCTACAATATGAGGTTCACAGAGCTATTTTCATAGCGATGGATGCAGCATGGTTACAGCATGTATGGATGCATCATGGTGATGGAATCACCTTGGAGAATCAGTTGAAGAATTATGCCTTCACCTGAGTTCAGTATTGCAGTCCATGTCATCTGATCTGCAACCTCATTATGTCAACTTCATGGTCAAGATCTCAGATGTCTGGTCTTCTATCTTGCCAAGTCAAAGTGTTGACTTCTGATATATATGTATTATCTCTCTCTCTCTGTGTTGAACTATTGAACAATATAAGAATATTTGATCAAGGGTTTCTCCACATTGGTGTTTGTCCCTCGCTAGCACCACATCTTGTGTCCTCTTCTGTTGCCTTGTTTTCTGCGATTTATGTATATGTTTTGTATGCACTTTACTATCATGTTGATGTGATTGCTAATCTGAATATTGTCATTGGTCTAATATGAAAAATTGAAGTAAATTGCGCTAAGCATAGAACATACCTTAAATTAACAGAATTGCATTGAAAAATTAGAAGTGGTACATTTTGGAGTTAATATTTTACAAAAGAACCACTTTACTTACTCTAGCTAGAATTCATCGAAATGAAAATATTACAAAATTCATATGTGATGCATTAGAGTTTTGAGTCAAGTCATAATACCATAAGTTTCACATCCATTTACCCTTTGAGTAAATAAAAGATTAATAACACGGCATGAAATAAAATCAATTAGTATTTTGCATTTTTTAGGGCTCTTGCCACCTACAGTAGCTTAAGTGTAGGGCTTTGGAATAGGGAAGGAATTAAACTTTACAAAGCTACAAACAAACAATAGAATCTTGAGTTAGGGAGAGAAATCCAATTATTTTAGTTTTTTCTCTGGGAAGCTCTTTTCATACATGAGTTAAGCACGAGGTCATGTCAGATCCGGTGAAGTGATTGTACCCACTTCATTGGCTATGATAGAGAAATTTGCACGTATTATAACGATGCCGAAAGGTACTCAAGGTCACTTGAAATTAAACCTCCAATTAACCACATTGAGGAGCTTTCAAGGTAATTGAGCTTTGTTACTCTGCCCTTATGTGTACGTCTGATTTATGACTATTCCCCCAGGTGAAATTTGTGTAGTCGGTAAACTTAGTGACCATAATCCTAGGGCTCTACCTAAGGTGACGGTAAAGGGAAGGTCCTGTTGTACCTGGAACAGACGTTGACTAGACTCACTTGGACTTTTTGGAGGGTAATCTTTGCTCGAGATGGCATAAGCGAAGTTACTTGCCCCAGATTGTTTCATTAAGCAGGTTGTCAGGGTAACTAGTTCCAAATGCTCATATCTATAAAATGTTTCACTTTGATCTCGGCGACATTGGATTTCATCACCAACTAGTAATTATTGATCTCTGTGACAAGTCAGTTTGTATGGTTTGAATCCCTATACTTTTTAACGTGTGTTACCTGGTTTGTTTTTACTTTTTACAAGACCTTAGGTGTGGATTGTGAATATTATTCAATTTTAATAATAGAAACTTATTTGGATTGAATCTAATGGAAATAATGTCAGAAGTTACCGATAAATACCTTCCTTTTAATGGGAATCCTAATCCTTTTCCTAATTTTATAAATTTCAGTCCTCCTTATATGGCTACATTGTCACTTCTTGGATTCACGATAGGTTTACCAGTATGGATATTCTCAAATTCTTTAATTCCAAATACGCCAATTGTACCAGATCAGCCAATTTTTTGATCTCAACATCACCAACCTATTGTTGACTCTTTACCTTCTTCATCCAACATGTCCTCCTCCCTTTCTTCTTCTTCACTTGGTAAAAGAATTGATGCTAGTAACCAAGTGACTAAGATAAAGAAGAAGCAAGATAAGAAAGTATTCAACAAACCAACCATGGTCGCAAGTAATGGTAATGTTGAGGGAAATTCTACAATGCATCGTAAGCCAAAATAACCTTACAAGATTTGTAAGGGTGACCACTTCCTTATCAATTGTCATAGTATTCCTAAGGTTTTGGAAGTATGGTCGAATAATTCTTATCAACTTACTATTGATCCATCAACCAGTGATTCTCAGATTCCAGTGAAAAATATTAAGGTAATGTTTCCTTGTAGGTTATGCAAAGGGACTCATCATAGTCACATTTTCCCTCACATGGATGAAGCCTCAGAATTGTTGGAAAAAATTACTATTTCACAGCAACAACTTCCAACTCATTACCATGAATTTTCTCCCCAACTATTGTCAATTGATGAAGTGATTGATCTAAATCCAAGTACAGTCAATCCCACTCTTCCATTGGAGGGTGAAACATTTATCACCCAGGTTTATGGATTATTTGTTGATCAAGTGGTCGAATCGATTCCATCTTTGGTCGATCCCACTCTCCCTTTAGAGAGTGAAATTCATTCCGCTCAGGTTCTTCATGTTACTTTAGATTCTTATACACATGGGGGAATTTCATCTGTTTCTTTTGAACCCCATCCAAGTAATGAGGCTATTTCTTTTGATTGGAGTAGACTGACAGAATTCATTTTCCTTATTCCACCCCTTTCCAAGTCATTGTGAAGGCTTATGGTAAGAATGTGTGACACACAAATGTAGATGAAGGTGCTTTTGGCAGTATTTTATCCTCGACTACTTGGCAAGCTTTGGGTTCCCCTCAGCTTGTGCCTATTACACAGAATCTATTAGCTTTTAATAGAATTTTTAGTGAACCTTTAGCGATCCTTCCTAAGTTACCTATTACCTTGGAAGGTAAAACTGTCTATATTGATCTTATGGTTCTCCTTGGGTGAGACTATGTCTATGAAATGAAAGCTATCGTATCGACACTCTTTCGTGTGATGTCCTTCCGTCACAATGGAAACATTGTGACTATTGATCAGCTTTCATACGTTGATCTTTCTTAGACTACCAGTCATATGACACCCTTGAATCTTCCTTATATGGAAGTGGTACCTACCCCGCCACAGGTTAATTATGTGGAAATCAATCCCATGTTTTCAATTACTGATGCAAGCGAGCCTCTCATTGTCTTCTCGACTTCTATTGACTTAGATCTGGTAAATGACGTGGTTAAAGCTTTAATGGGGGCATCTGAATATGATTTTCTTATTCCTATTGATCTCATTGACATGTGTTCATTCTAGAGAACTATTCTTCCATCTGATGAAGACATTCTGGTAGCCATGATCAAGGGGTGTCCCTTAACATGTGTTTCTTCCATTTGGAAGCCATGAAACAAGGTACTTGAGGATGCTTCTTTTACTTTGTCAACCTCGTTAAAAAATGAACAGGTTCCATGAGCATGGTTCCTTTTCTTGTGTCAAACTCATTAAAAAATGAAACAAGGTCCCCATGAAGATCGTTCTTTTACTGTGTCAAACTCGTTAACAAATGAAACGGATCCTTGTGAGGATGGTTCTTTTCCTATGTTAACCTCATTAAAAAATGAAAGTGTATGAGGATAGTTCTTTTACTGTGTCAACCTCGTTAAAAAATGAAACAAGTCTCTTGAGGATAGTTCTTTTACTTTGTCAACCTCATTAAAAATTGAAACAGGGTCTCATGAGGATGGTTCTTTTATTGTGTCAACCTCATTAAAAAATGTAATATGGTCTTATGAGGATGGTTCTTTTACTATTTTAACCTCGTTAAAAAATGAAACAGGGTCTTATGAGCATATTTATTTTTGTTTCAAGCTCATATAAACATGAAACAAATTCTTGAGGATAGTTATTTTCCTATGTCAACCTTGTTAAAAAATGAAATAGCTCTCATGAGAATGGTTCTTTTACTGTGTCAACCTCGTTAAAAAATGAAATAGGGTCTTATGAGGATGGTTCTTTTACTATGTCAACCTCGTTAAAAAATGAAACAAGTTATATTGAGGCTAGTTATTTTACTATGTCAACCTCGTAAAAAATGAAACAAATGAATATGAAGGAAGATGAATATAATGGGTCAGTAGAAGTAAGAGCGAAGAATTCTTAGAGTAGAGGAGAGGCTCTACAGCTGTGTGCGCAGAGGCCTAGAATAGAGTCTGCAGCGAAGTGTGCGGACCCTTGCAGTTGTGTGCACAGGGAAGTCTTGAGTTTGTAAGAATAACTGAACTATTAATAAAGAGATTATTCCATAAATTCCTATGTTTTGGCTATTTATTTCTGTTATGAATGAATGTGCTATTATGTTCTGTTGAATGATGGGTTTATAAATTAATATTGTATTGATGCATGATTTTACATGATTTATACTATTATATGAACGCAAGTAGTAATAATTGTTTATGCGAATAATATCTTATTGTATGCCAAAGTTATTAAACACGTAAGCCGATCTGGGTAAATATGGCACTAGGAGTACTCACGGAGGCGTGTAAGTGGTTGATCCACCTTTTTAGGGTATACGAAAGGCAATCGTGAACATTCGTGGAGGTATAGAATCTAATTAAGGGAAGTTATATAGATAAGCCCTAAGGGCTTATCAATCTGTGTGAAGGAAGGTTTAGGGCATAAAACATCACACTCATCTCTGGGTGCAAAAACTTGTTTCCAGCATCCCCTCATACTGCTTCGGGTGAGACTTCAGTCCGTGCTCCGCGGGTTGATGCCGAAAGGGGTAGTAGTGTAGGGATTTGTTTGGAAAACTTAACTCTAAAACTAGGTCGGGACCCACCAAGCCAACAAATGGTTCCATTGCCGGGACCAGGATCTGCATAAAGAGATGTGTGATGACGCATCACTGGAATCCAACAAAGAAAGAACTTGAGGAGTGGTTGGACAGCAAGATCCACGAATTCACAGCGCAAGAAAACGGAAATACATGATTGACGAAAGAAGAGTGGTTGGACAGGTATTTGTACACAAAGATACATGAAATTTTCTTTCGTTCCCTCCTGATCGAGCTATACAAGTGGATCACTAAATTGGCAAACAGTCAAGGAAAGTGGAATCTTGACGGTCCAATAGTGTGGACCCTAGAGTTAGTGCAGATATTTGAAACCATTGAAGATAAGATCATGCACGTTGTTGATCACTGGCTTGATCATGTCATCGGAGGATTTGTGACAGAATTTGCGGTCATTACCTCAGTCAAGTACAAGGAAGAAGAGCGACTCTTCTTCAAGGGACCGCGAGGTAGGTATTTAAGATTTTTGAATACTTGTATTAAAATGGTCTTATGTGAAAAGTGGGTTATGCAATTACCTTGATGTTTGGAGCTACATGAATTGGAAATTTATTCAGGGATAGAGGGAGAACAGGCCCTGAATATAGCCCATTGATTGAGCCCCCTCTGAGTGACAATGAAGGAGCAGTGTAGGCTTCACCACAGAGCGCTATCTAGTTAATAAGGCAAAGGTTCACATGAATACCCCATCTGCCCACACCATCTCCATCTTCACCTCTATAGCATATGCCTTTTCCCACACCACCACCACCTCCACCACCATTCAATATGGCGAATGCAGTGAAATTTCCCATTTTCAAGGGCTTGGGAAATGAGGACCCAGACCAATTTTGGTTCATTGCGAAGGCCATGTGAACAGCCCAGAATATTACAGATGATCAGATGAAGAAAGAAACATTGGTTACTGCTTTATCGGATCACGTGCTAACGTGGTACATTAAGTACTACACCGATAACCTAACGGTTGCGTTAGCATACATTCAAATTGCCCTGAATAACGAATTCAGTGGTCCCAAGTCTGAAGCGTAATCAATCGTTGGATTCAAGGAAATCATGATGAAGCCTGGCGAAACACATTGGGAGTTGGATCAAAGATTGAAATCCAAGATCAATGAAGCTAACATGAATTTTACGGATGGACAGCACCGTGAATGGTTTGTAGCTTCTCTCTTGCCTCACCTAAGGGTTGCTTTATCACAGCAAAAAATTGGGACCCAGGTGGAATCCCTGGAGATTGCATTGACATTGCATGCAACACTAATTCAAGATGTTGTTTTGGAAGTTCAGTAGATTCACACAGAGTTGTAGAAATTAGATTGGAAGAAGGAATTTCATGTGCATGTGGATGCATCATGTATTGCGCTGGGAGCAGTCCTGACACAGGCTGGTGAAGGAGAATTGCATCACCCGATAGCGTTTGCAAGTAGGAAGTTGTCTAAGGCTTAAAATAATTATTCGACAACAGAGCACGAAGAGTTGGCTATGGTGTACACACTCTAGAAATTCAAACATTACCTGCTAGGTGGACACTTTAAGATGTACATGGACCATTCTGCATTAAAGTACCTAGTAGTTGTCAGGGTACACGGAGTTCAAAGTGGACTTCCACCATATTTACATCCAGGCACACAAGGACTCTGACTAGAAATGTTTTGACTTACCCTGCCTGGCCTTGGATGACGTGATTGCAGAATTCATCGAGCATTGGCTAGCAGACTGGCATGTTGCATCCGATGAGGCTATCAAGACTAGCAAGTCCGTGGAGAAAAATAAAGAAAAATAAAAAGGAAGTAGCCAGACAAAAGGTTCAGATGTTGGTTGAAAAGAGGAAGAAAGAGGCTAAGGATAAGGCCCTGGTAGACGCATATCACGTCGCAAGAGAACAAGTAGAGTAGGAAGAGCGCGGCTCCAAGAGGAGTCAGAAGTCTCCTTCGCCCTAAATAGAGGAAGAGCGTCAGAACAGGGTGGCAAAGATCAACAGGAAAGTACTCCCTTCTAGGTGAAGGGGTATAGGGAGCAGGAAATGGAAGGACCGTGCAAAAAGGCGAAAGCCACCAAGTCGTTACTAGATCCAATTACCTCGACAAAAGATGACTTGGATGATATTGGCGATAAGGTGTGGGATACAACAGCAGAACTGATGCAGTATTTTGAGCAGCAGTAGAAGAAATAATTGGTTTCCATACAGGCGGGTCTGCGCGAGCTGCAAATCCAAACAACTAGACTTTAAGCAAGTTTAGGGCAGAGTAGCACTGCATCAACTAGTTTGGCACCAGGGACCACTCAAGCAGCGAAGATGGTTCGGTCAATGGATCTATAGGAAGTCACACTACTTGATGGAGATTTGAATGCGGAGGCAATTGCTGACAAGGAAATTGTCAACACTTTGAGAATGTGGGCCTCAACTTGGTCGCGCTCCCCATTGATTTTCTTCACACACTGCAAGCAAGTGTGATCACAGAGATTAAGGCCCGAGAGAAGTGCGCACTGAGCATGATTAGAGAATACAAAGTTAACAAAGAACAGATGCTTGTGGAGAAGACAGTAGTGTTGGAAGCCTGGAAGAAGGTTCAGGCACAAAATGAGCAAGCTGCAGTCACGGTGGCCGAGGCATGTAGGACAGTCCCTGAACTGCATATCCCGAAGGAAGCATGGTGGATGCAAAGATCATGAAGTTGGTTGTAGGCGTGCAAAACGCATGAACAAAATTGGCTAAGGTTTAGTTTGAATTGAACCTAAAGATAATGGAGCTCGAGTTGAATTCACAGCCTTCAACTCCACTAGAGGTCAGAGAACAACGTGAAGCAGCTGTAAAGGATGGAGTCGCAGCAATAGATGTCACGATGGTAGATTGCACCACGCTCTTTGAGTAGTCCATGGAGGTAGTCACGGTGCTCCAGGAATATCCTAACTTGCAGAGGATGAACATAGAAGCCCGTGAATTTCAGCAGCAGTATGATGAAGCAAGAGCGATAGGGTGCACTTTCACTATATCACAGCGACTGGACAAGATGCATGAGGCAAAATAGTTTCTCGAACAGCTGGACGGAGCACAAAGGAAAGAGGTAGTCCTCAAGGCCAGATTGGGGCCTTGGCTGGATGAGACCTATGTTATCTCTACCACCATTGAGGAAAATTTGGCCAACCTGCAAAGAATGTAGTAGAAGATCAAGGAAGACAGCATAGGACTAGCAACAGAGCAGCTGGTGGAGTAGATCAAACAGGCAGCCACGCAGAGCACAACTGAGGTAGTTGTAGCACAAGTAGAGCTAGGAGGTCTCTGCAATAAGATCTTCGCACCAACAGAGTGACTCGGGGGCAAGTCACGATATTTTTGTTGGGGGCCTGTTGGAACAGGGTCCCCTAGGGTCAATTTTGGGGCAAAATCCCAAGTTTTATTGTAAAAAGTGTAAAGTCTCCACAAGATGTGGTCACGGAGCACATAGATAGTAAAGTGGCATAAAGGGTTTTACCCTTCTTTTATGTAAGTTGTGTCGGCTTGTATAGACCTACCCATGGTCCGCAGACCATGGGATTGTATAAGTAGGAGAGTCTTAGAGAGTCTAAGGTAAGTAACATAGAAGGAATATGAATGTAATGGGTCAATAGAAGTAAGAGCGAAGAAGTCTTAGAGTAGAGGAGAGGCTCTGCAACTGTGTGCACAAAGGCCTAGAGAAGTCTTGAGTCTGTAAGAAGAACTAAAGTATTAATAAAGAGATTATTCCATAAATTCATGTGTTTTGGCTATTTATTTCTGTTATGAATGAATACACTATTATGTTCTGTTGAATGATGGGTTTATGAATTAATATTGTATTGTTGCGCGATTGTACATGATTTCTATTGTTATATGAATGCAAGTAGTAATAATTGTTTACGCGAAGAATATCTTATTGTATGTCGAATTTATTAAACATGTGAACCAATTTGGGTAAATACGGCATTAGGAGTACTCACAGAGGCGCGTAAGTGGTTGATCCACCTGTTTAGGGTCAGAAAAAGCTAGCCGTGAACGTTCGTGGAGGTATAGAATCTGATTAAGGAAATTTATACGATAAGCCCTAAGGGCTTATCGATCTACGTGAAGGCAGGTTTAGGGCATAAAACATCACACTCATCTCTAGCTGTGGAAACTTGGTTCCAGCATCCCCCCATACTGCTTCAGGTGAGACTTCAGTCTGCACTTCGCGAGTTGATGCCGAAAGGGCAAATAGTGTAGGGATTTGTTTGGCAAACTTAACTCTGAACATGGGTCAGGACCCACCAACCCAACAGTTATCCTCCTCAAGCTTGTAAAAAATAAAGAGGTACTTTCCAGTAATGGTGGGGGGAATTTGAGAAGAAAAGTTCATTTCTTGTATTTCAGGTAGTATGCCGCTCTTGAACATGACACTCTGTTACATATCTGTTCGGGTTGGGGAATCCATTTGTCTCACAGTTAATCAGACCTTATTGAAATTCTTCAGTTGGTTTTGGGTATTATCATTGATCCAAATGTTGCCAATTCATTTTGTTGTGTCACTAATATGTTCAAGAGAAGTCTTAACCTTGGTTCAAATTACCTTGCAATTTGTAGCCTTCAATCACAATGGCCATCCCTGAGTGAGTCCTTGCAAACTGTTCTTCCAAACTTGACATGAGTTTCGTGTCATAGTCCCTCCTACGATGGGTCGCTTCCTATCAACTTCATCTCATTATCTAGGAAGTTGATCTAGAAACCTTCAATACCTTGAGGCCTACATGCCTTAATGGTAGGTTTCTCACCTTCAACGATAGGTTTTCATCATTAACCTTCGATCGAACGATTCTATTAGTGTTCAACATCAAATCATCTATTCACACGTCATAGAATGTACTAGAAGCACCTTGAAATCCATTGTCATTATTGGTGGTTTATCTTGCACTTGTTAATGATTCACATCATTGGTTGGAAATCAAGTGGTTTACCAAGTTCGACTTCAAGACATTTACTCACATGGTTAGATTCATACTATGGATGGAGAGATGGAGATCAAGACACTGGATCTAGTTTCATCCATCTATGTTGCTAGCAGTATTCTATTCATGATTATACAAAGAGATTTATGTTTCTTGGTTGCATCCATCCTATCTCTATTTTGACATGATGTATTTTCATACCGTGCTTTAAGGCTTTTATGTTCTGAGTATGGGAGTGCCTACCTCAGTGATGATTATTATATTGCATTGTAATCCTTGATTGATTGTTGCAGGTTTCCAGCCATAATCTCTAATCCAATCCTTGATATGATAAAGTACTTCAATCCTTAAACTTTTCTGACTTTGCACCTTAGGGGGGAATCTATTACACATCATTTTGTCGCATTAGGAAAATTATCATCAAAATTGGATGTCTCACCATCCATCCAATTGTCATGAAGCACTCCCTTCCAAGTCAACAACTTATATACCTTGAATAAAGTGGAATTTCTAGATCGCATGGTACAAAACCTTGTTTTTTAGCATCTGCCCAGTTTTCCTAAACAGAATCCGCACATGTTTAGTTTCTTCCACTATAAATTACGTAGATATGCCTAATGTCTTCCATTAAAAACTGCACAAGTAAATCAATAAAAAATAAAAAATTAAAAGTGATATTTAGAAGCATTGTTGGGTGAATCATTCCCAACAGAAAGCCTCGAACTCATGTTTATTCGAGCCTAATCTCATTTTTTATGGAACTAATTCCCATTCTTCAAGGATTCCTCATCCCTCTTTTATTGGATCTCATCCTTGGACTAAGGATCTCAAACTACTTCCTTTTGGCCTTTTAATCAAGCCATAGGTGGGGGAATTGAGGGAGTTTGTTGAGAGTAAGTGTATGCTAGGGGAATCAGGTTGGAGAGCTTATAATTCTTGGAGAGGATTTAGATCAATGGGAGTAGCTTTACAACATCAAGGCATAGGTTTTGTAGCTCTTTTGTGTTTCTGAAATTAATACAAACAAGTGTTTCTTCTCACTGCATTTTTTAATGGATTGGTTGATGAATTTCATGGATGGTTTATGTTATTTATATTTTTCCATTGGAATGATGTTATTTATATTTTTCCATTAGAATGATATTTGTTACTAGTCTCCTTGATCACTAGTTTGAATTATTGAAGCATTTATGTTGCATATGCCTTTGATCCTTTGTTGTTTCCATGTTGACAGGTCTAAATTTAAGCATGGAGGAGTTGTTGCACTAAAGCACAAAGGAGGATATTCATCAAGCATGTCGTAATAAGGTATGAATTTCCATTTCTCACCTTGTTAGCTCATGATTCATGAAAAGATAGATTCGGGGAAGGAATTAGCTTGATTCTATTTGTTTCTAATTTCCTTTCAGGATCTAGGGAGATCACTCCTGTCAGCAAAAGGGATTTGTCCACTTAACAAATTTTAATATGGAAACCCACATGTGCAAAAAAGGATAGGTTGGCCCAAAAGAGAAATTGGAAACTCTTGGATGGAGATAAATACAAGTCAAGTGACTCGTATTTGGAGACAATCATTAAGCATTCTTCTTTTTCTCTTCTTTGGTTTTGGATTCATAGGTTTGAATTTGGTTTGCATACATTGGTTCATATAGGTCTAAGACTGTAGGGTCTGAAGCTCGCACATGTGTTTAGGGTTTTTTGTTCGTATCCATAGGGTTTCCATAAGAACATTCAGGTTGTAGCCGCACAAATATAGGCATATCCGTGTGGCTGAAAAGTTTCAGTCGCATGCATGACTCTCCCTCTGTGCAGCTGGGACCTAGGTTTTCATTTTACAATTGACCATAGATTTTGATAATTGACCATGGATGTTGATAGTTGACAGCAAGCTTCTGAATCATGGTTTTCATTAGTATTATTGTTTGGTTCATCTATGGGATATGATTTGGTTAATTTTGTTGGATAGTCTTGTAAATGAAGAAATGGATTATTATACTCTCTCTTTGTTGAACATTTTATGACAATCCAATAAGAAGAATAATTTGTTAGGGTTTTCCCGCTTGTGGGGTTTTTCCCTAGTCTCCAACCAATCTTGGTGTCTCTATGTATGAATTATTTTCTTTTATTGTTAATTTATGTTCTCCTACATTAATGATTATATTGTTCTTTCTATATTATTCCATATGTTGTTGATGATGTTATGGGGTGAATTCAATATGTAAATAATGAAATGAAATTATCAAAGCAAAGAACAATACAGCCCTAAGGAAAATTAACAAGACTCTTAGGGCCTAGGTTATCCTTCCTAGATTACCATTACACTATTGGAGTTCGCACTTCTTCAGAGTTTTAGGGGAAAAACTAGGTTCCTTCTTTCGTGTAGAGGATGGCTAGTAGGAGATGGAAGATAGGTAGATGGCCTAGATCTAGGGGGGCGTATGTATCAAAGGGGATTCGTGGGCGAGCTGGATATTTCTTATGTCGGGTCTATCTCGAACTAAATGGTTGATTACTAGAAAATCCCCAGTCAATGTCATAGGTATCATGAGGCTAGTCGCATTCAGCAATTTTTTCCTTTTTTGGGTCCTTTTCTGACCCATTGGAGTTCCCCCAAGGGCTCAAAGGCCACAGTAATTTTTGATGTATCAAGGTCATGGGTATTGGCTTCATCTCCTGGTTAGGATCTGCTTGGTTCTACAGTTTCTAAGGGAACAGGTTGCGAAAACATCTCATTAATATATATATATAATCATTATATATATATATAGTATATATATATATATATATAGTATATAAATATATAATATAAGATTATAATATATATCCCTTTCTCCCAGTTTGTTTGCTTTATCCCTCTTGTTTTTTCCCCATCCCTTGCAATGTCTCTCCCCCTACTTCCCCTTATGTCCTTGCATCCCTTTCACAACCTTGTGTCCCCATGGTTCCTCCTCAACTAAATATTTCTACTTTCCTCGAGGCAACAACTATTCCCCTGTCATCCCCTTCCTGCCCTCCTTTTGAGAAAATGGAATATTCACTTCATCCAAGGTAGTCCCAAAAATAGATTCCTCCCTCCTGTGGTGGGCTTGCAAAGGACCTGCCAACTCAAAACTTACTTAGCGAAAATTCAAATTTACAGAAAGCCTAGGAAAGAGATAAATTGAAGATAAAGAAATGAAAATAAGTTTCCATATCTAGGGTGCTTAGAGAAAATTATGCCAAGCATGAAGGTGCCTCGAAAATTATTCCAAGCATGAAGGCGCCTCATGACCATCCTCTCCTTCAAAACAAGGGGCATTAGGGGTACCCGCAAGAATATTTTCCTTAAAACACTTCTAGGGTCTACAAAACCAAACATCATTTTGATACAAGAAACCATGTGCTCGAATCTTAAGGCTCCTCAAGTGTTTGGAAGCTTTCTTAGAAACTAGCCTTTGTGCCACCTCTACTCAAGTTTTTTTCAAGTGATTTGATTAAGGGATGGAGCCCACATTTCAAATCAATGTACTCCTCTTTGTTTCCCATAGCCATACTAGTGAAGTTGTTAATTAAATATTTTAATTATCGTATTTCAATTTTAAATGTATATGGGTCATTTATTGAGTGTGAGCCCTTTTTGGAGGATTTGGTTTCTACAGGGGTGCTAGCAGATCAAAATATCATCCTTAGCGAACCTCAACTTCACCATTTCACTCAGATAATTATTGGGTCCCTATCCTCGCATGGATCCTCTACATAGATTTTTCTTTGATTTCTTATTAAAGAATGGTCTTGTGGATATCAAACTTGTTAGGCTTTCTCCTACATGGATGAATGGTCGATCAGTGGGTAGTAATGTCTCAAAGAGGCTAGATAGGTTCCTTGTATAGAAAAAATTAATAAGGTCAGGCCTCTTATGCAAGTCTTCAGTGATTACCATTGAAATCTTTGATCATCGTCCTATGTTATTACAGTGCGACCATGCAAAGGGGAGGACAAGCTGATCCCTTTCAACTTTAAGCCCTCATGACTGGAGGAGGAGGAATATAAGGCCCCTCTGACAAGAAAATGGAGACATTTGAGTCCATCAAGAACCACTTATTTCATGGAACAGTTGGTTGAAAACTTGCGTGAAGTTAAACTGGCATCTAAGGCATGGGTGAAGAACTACAATGTAAAGAAGGTGACCAGAATATTTGAGGTGGAAGCCTAGATATATGAGATACATGCCCAAATGGAGTCCTCCTCCCTTCGCCTTTCATACCTTAGGGAACTTGAAATCTTTAGAAGGGGAAAAAAATTCCATTTTTCTTGAAGAGGAAGAGTGATCCGGGCTCAAAAGAAGGGCGATTTGGCTATACATAGGGGACAAAAACACATGTTTTTAATCCAATTTGCAAATGCTCGGAAGCAATTCACTACCATCTATAAAATACATGATTATAATGATTTTGTGCTTCATTCCTTTGAGGATAAATCTAGGAAATGTGTTTGTTTTTTCTGTTCTCTCTTTTCATCCCCACAAGGTAGTCCCATCAAGAGATTCTCCAAGTGGTATCCAAATTTGCCAATGTAATTTTGAAGGAGATGAATACAGCCCAATGTGGAGGTAATTTAAAAATATGAAGTGTTGTCCTATCTTGTTTCTATGCAAAAGTCTAAGTGCCCCAGGCCCAATGGATTACATGTTGATTTCTACATGGGTCGTTATGATCATATTAAACATTATCCTTTAAATGCTATCAAGGATGTTACAGGACATTTTTTCACATCCAATCAAATGGCTTGAAAACCATATCAATAAATATCCATTGACACTTTGAATTCATCCTTGCAAAACCAAGAGCAAACTCTCTCCAAAAAGTCCAATAATTATGGGTTAAATGGCTCAAAATCCTAATTTTTAGGCCCATCACATTTTCCCTTCATGCAACCTGCACTATTGCAAGTTGTACAGAGAGAAATTGCATTAACCAACACATGTTTCCTTTGTTGCAGGTGCAATGGCCTCTATAATTCGGTAAAAAATAAAAATAATTTCAAATATTCTATTTCCAGAAGCTTCCAGAGTGGTTTTAACCATTTACTATTAAATTGGATCTCAAAATCCTATACTTGAGGTCTTATATCTTATCCCTAGATCTTTTCCTCCCTCATATGTGGATCTAATTCCTATATTGGTAAATCCCAAACCACCCCATTTACCCTATAAATTTACTACCTCCCATAGAGTTTGAGTTGGCTTTTGGAGACTCTTGGTTATGCCCTCATGTTGTTGCATTTTTCTTAGGGATCCATTATCCATCCATGCAATTGAATTGTGATTGAAGGCTTACTTTGTGGAAAGTGAAGGACAATATAGTTGGGAGACATCTACAAGGTCAAGATCTATAAAGGGTTGTAATTTCTCCTATATTCATTAATACAAAAGCACTTTGTTTTCCTAGACTTATGTGTCATTAATGCATATGTATTACAATTCATTTTTGACTCGACCTTTAGATATGTTAGTACGAGCTATTTGTATTTCATAGTGCTCTTTCTTGTTTTAGTTGTTTTTCAGGTTCCATTTATAGCATTTGGATGTGGAGCTAAAGCTTACAAGCAAGGAGAAGAGAAGAACTTGTGTTAAATTACATGTAGGTATTTCCTCCATGTTCTAATTTCTCTAAAGAAAGCATAAGTATTTTTGTATTTGTTATTTCTAGATCAACCACTAGATATAGGGAGTTCACTTTTGTTCACAGAAGTGAACTATCCATCAAACAAGGGATTCCCAGAATTTTGGTAAGATTTTGGCCCACTCTTTCAACTCTTCCTTTCTTTATCTAATCCCAAAAATTCACGAAGGAACTTCCATTGATGACTAAGGATGATTGGATGTTGTAATTTGATCTATAAATTGA
Organism: Pinus taeda; assembly: GCA_000404065.3. Lineage (NCBI taxonomy): Eukaryota > Viridiplantae > Streptophyta > Pinopsida > Pinales > Pinaceae > Pinus > Pinus taeda. Next base: position 98,954 of record APFE031126481.1, read on the forward strand.
TATTGAAAATAATATCGAGGAGAATCAAGCTGGTCCTCATCTCTATAATTTTAAAGGTGAAGTTCATCATTTTACAAAAACGAAACATCCACAACATTGTTGCTTTGGATCAGAAGGTATTCCACTCGGTGAAATCATCAAATTTCAAAGTAGTTACATTAAAATTGGACTTGTCCAAGACTTACGATAGGGTCGATTGGAGCTTCCTATGCCTAGTTATTATACAAATAGGACTTTCATTACAATTGGTAAATTGGATTATGGGTTGTTTGTAGTCGGCTTCCTTTGTTGTAATGATCAATGGGACTCCCTTTGAGTTTTTCCATGCCACTCATGGGCTTCGTCAGGGATGTCCATTGTCGCCCTTATTGTTCCTTTTTTTTTCAAAAATAAAACCAACAAACTTATATTATATAGAAGTTGTCTACATGTCATGTGATCTGTGCTCCACTTAAAATATTGAAAGATAGTCTAATGAGTTATTTGTTATCTCATCACACTACATGTATTCTATCAAAACAATATCTAAAGGAAATCAGAAGTCTCTCACAAAAACATGTATGTCCATCCAGACGTGCCTCTGACACAAACCAACAAGATCAGTATCATCCATAAAATACAAAAAATGTAACAAAGATTTGTCAAAGATGAAAATCATATTTCTCATACCTGCCAATATCCATTGCTGACATAATATGTATGTGCAAACCTAATAATAAAGAAAAAGAGTCAAGATTCCATGGACAACTCAAAAGAATATTCACTATTGCACAGCCATGATGGACCTTAGTATTTCAGCATCCTATACAAAAGAAAGAAAAATTCCCTCCCAGGCAGCCACTGTAAAACTAGAAAAACAACCATGATTATGTATGTCATGCAATGGGAATTTTTCTAGAACTCTCAAACTTGAAATTTTCAAATCTATTGTAATAAATATTTTCAAATATATGATTAAGCCCCAATTTGGACAAAAAATATTCCATTTCATTTAGTTACCTGTGGATGTGAGTGACAGTCACCAACCGAAAAAATTCAGTCATGTGCCTAATTCTTTGTAGCCAATTGATCAACAGTGGAGGGTTGAAATATGTCCTATTTATAACCCACTCAACCACCACCTTCGAATCTCCAAAAGCATAAACTGTGTCAATTGAAATCCATTTAGCATAGAATAAAGTACCCCATAGTTCCAAAATCTTGGCACGGGTGTTACAACCAAAACCACCATTCCAGCAGAATTGCTAATGAAGTCTGTGGTCAATAATAAGGTAGGGACCACCCCCACAAGCATTGTCTTTTGCAACACCATCAAAAAAATCCAAACGGAATCTATCCCAAATGTTTAAAGGAAGAAGCATCCACAAAGATCCCTTTGAAATCGTAGGACTAGTTTCCTTATAATAGGTAGCAAGCCCAATACATGTGCCATTTATATTCAGTGAAATATTTTCAAATATAAAAAATTTCTTGCTTCTCCAAATGCCCTATATGATATATAATGGAAGAGTAAAAAATATCTTGTAACCAGATATCCAATCCATCAAACAAGCTTCCAAGGAAGTAGTTCTAAATAACATTATTTTTTAGGATATGCATAACACCTAGCCAAATTGAATGTGCAAATGAACACTTCAGAAAGAGGTGGACTACTATATCCAATTCACATCCATATAAAACACATATACCCAAACTGAAAAATCCCCTATGACAAAAATTGTCCCACGTCAATAGCTTATTTCTCCATGCCAACCAGCCAAAATATTTAAGTTTGAGGGGAATATTCCAACTCCAAATCATCTTGAACCAGTGATAGGTTGCTAAGGGTGGAGGAGGAGTGATATATCAGTAGGACTGAGAGATGACCCTAGTTAGATGTGCCCCCCCAAGGAAAAATATCATCTTTATCACTAAGTGTAATTCCAGTTAATGTAAGATTTAGAACATGCCAATCCTAATATTGAGCCATATCACCAATTAATCGGAGGTCCTCGGAGCTAGTCCAAACCGGAAAAGGAATGCCATAATTTCTCAATAGTTGGTTTAATGTATAAAAACCATCATTATGAATTAGACAAATGTGTTTCTGGTAACAAATGGTCACAAGTAAATCCATTTATGGATCAAGAAAAATTTCAATCCTTGTACCATTCCTTACCTGGCACTTAATGCTACCAAAAAACCATTGTCTAACCATCATCAAACTCTTCCATATGAGACCGCACATGGAAATCAAGCTCCATCCTTAATCCAAGTGTAATGGCCCAACTTGTAATTGACTTGATCTTTCCATGTAGTTATTTCATGTATTTTTAATTTTTAATATTAAAATGGGCTAAGTAAGAGACATAGAGTCCAAAGGGACTAAGGGAGGTCATTTGCTTGGGAAATTCAGCTTACTCGTTGAAGGAAGAAATTGGACTATTTGGGACATCCATTGAAGGTTGGTTGTTGAGATTTAATGAACTAGAATGGTGTTTTAAATGAGAATAGTGTTTTAAACTTATGGGCTACAAGAAAGGGACACAACCCATGTTGGCTTTGGAATTACCCAGGAAACAAAGGGACAATGAAATTAATGCACAACGACTACATGTGTAGCGGAAAACAGCCAAGAAGTCAACCTAGGAGAGAGATAGTGCAGAGGAGTAGCGATGGCACATGGAAAATCACATGCATGCACACAAATGAAAAAGGAGAGAGATCTCTGAATACTGCTAGAGAAGCACAGAGCGATGCACAGAGAAATTGTGGAAGAGTTTTTATTCAAAAGGACTCTTTACACCGAGAACCAAGGAGGAGAATGTGCAAGATTTGTTGGGAACAATTGTGAAGAACTTGACATGTGCCTCAAAGAAGACATGAAATTCTCATGGTGTAAAGGAAAGGCATGGAAGATGTCTGCTTATTAATAATCAGTGGCACCGATAGCAAAGTGGAGGACATTGGCTTCTCTCACCACTCTCAAAAGACTATCATACCTTCGATTGAGTAATATGAGTAAGGTGGAATTCTCCTTCAGGTGAGGGTAAATCACAGATACCTCAATGGACGGAGGGTAGAGATGGAGTTCTCTATAGTCCCTTAACATCTTGGGGTAGAGGTTGATCCCTTGGAACCCTAGTGAAGAAATTTCGGAGTCTACTTTTCTTGTTTACCTAGTTTTGGAAATGAGTTCATGATTCCCTTCCCTGGTTGGAACCATTGTGTTGTATGTTGTCAACGCAGAGGTGAAGCCTATCGATTTCTTGTAGTGTGTCTGACTATTTTATAGCTAGAGGGTGGAGGCAAAAAACCTCTAGATTCCTTGTGCATTGGTTGACAACTAAGAAGTTGGTGGGTGGAGGTAGGTGGACCTCTAGAGTCCCTATTGCAGCTATAAGTTGGTGATTATTCCCATGAGCAAGACCCTCTTAGTCCCTGAAATATGGCTCGGGGATGATAGATGCAACTAGCTTGGTTGCAACTTGTTGATTTGGGGTAGCATCGGATGTGCTCTAGAGACGAAATTTGGAGGAGAGGTTGGGGCACATGAGGTATCCAATACCCAGAAAGGGTTTGGGAAGATTCTAAACAGTTTAGGAGATATTAAAATAATTAATATTTTTAATGGATTCCCTAAGTCTAAATTTAGGGAAATTAAAATATTAATGTGGATTAATATAAAATTGTGTTAGAATGGTCCAAAAGACATGGATCAAGCCAGATCTAATCTTAGTCGTCGATTAGGGACTTAATCTCGGCCATTGATATGTCAACAAGAAAAGTATAAGAGGAGGCTTAAGGGTCACTTGGAGAGTACACCAGAGTGATCAGTCATTATATTCTCTAGAGCAGGGTTTGCTAAGAGATATAGAATCATGATTGAAGTTGTAGCTGAGGGGCATTGAGTACAGAGAGACAAAGAGGCAGAGATAGTGCCGGAACAGCAGTGCATGAGCCAGAGAGAGTGACGCAGTAACAGCCAATGGTCACGCAAAGGCAGTCGGGCGCTGCACAGTGCTTCAAAGAGGCCAACGTTGCTAGCACAGAGGGTCAGAAGGTTGACGTAGGGCCTCCTGAGGCTAATGCAGGCCCATTCAAGGTGACGCAGGGCCAGTGTTGGGTAGAGAGAAGCTGACGTAGTTCAGAAAGGCAGACGTTGGGGTTTATGGGGCAGATTGGAGCTACTGGAAGGTTTATCCAGGGTTTCAGTCGGGACATTTGTCTCAGACTGAGAGGTCCTAATACCAAGGAAATTATCTGTTGGGTAAGCTGGATTTGGCACCCAGATTGTACTCTGAAATTGCTTAATAAGAAGACCCTCAGATAGTTGCACCAGTTTTCCCGCATTGGGTTTTTCCAGGAACATTGGTCCAAAAATAACGGTGTCATTTGGTGTGATTGTTTATGTTTCCTTCAGTTGTTGATCTATAATATGTTGAGCATGCACTAGTGTTTATTTTAAGTATTTACATTGTAAATAACTTGTTAAGTAACGGAACAAGTAGGTAGGAATAAATCAAATAAAGTACATGGAGGGTTTCTAACTGGTAGACTTAGAAACTTCAACATGGTATCAGAGCGTGATGCAAATCACAGGAGAACTGAGGACATCAGCCAAGTGGAGCAATAATAGCAGAAAATAGTTGTCCTAAGGTGACAAAAGTTGTTTCTAGCAGAGTAGCAACAAGGGAAGGGTGACGCAGTGCTTGCATCATCAAGGGTGAGCCAGGAAGGGGCAGCATAGAGGCTAAGAAAGGAAAAGGGAGCCTCACACAGAGCCACAGAAAAGCTAGGAGGGTTGACGCAGTTCGCTGGGGAGGTCGGGTTGCTGGTGTTGGGATTGCGCAAAGCCTAGGAGCTCTCACCTTCAGGTTTCTAGGGTTTACAAGGTTGTGAGAACATTGCAGAGTGGATTTGGTGAGGTACCATAGTTAGAACAATACCTGACAGGGAAAGTCCAAGAGGAGGGAGTCGTTGTCGAGGGTTTCTAGCTGAGAAACCCAGATCAGTGATGGAGTTGCATAGACAATCAGAATAGGGGGAATCTTGACATCGCAGAAGGATTTCCAGGAGGGAAATCGAGACTCAGAGGGAGTCAGATCGAGAACTTCCAGGAGGAAAGTAGAAGAGCATCATGGCACTACACGGAGTAAGAGACTAGGACAGGCTGGACGGAGTGTTGAACTTCACAGTCTGGAAGGCCATAATATTATCCATACTTGACATAAATCATTTCAAGAACTTCGCCTTGACTATTATAGATATCCCATTCGACCCAAATGATAACAACAAGTACGAGAAAGCAATGGCAAGGGCCAAGAGCATCATCCTTGACGGGGTCAAGGACCATGTAGTACCACACATTGCTGAGAAGGAAATGGCATATGAAATGTGGGAGGCCCTCAAGAAATTGTACCAGCATACTTCTATGTAGAGAAGAATGTTACTAGAGAATCAGTTGGGGTCGTATTAGATGAAGAAGGGAGAATCAATTAACACCTTCCTTAGAGGGTTGAATGTGATCCGAGATCAGCTGACTGCTATAGAAGCCACACCAGATCAGGAATTGATGGTGAGGACAGACCTGAATGTTGTCTCAGAAGACTGAAAGGTATTTTTCCAAATTATACTGGGCAGAGGGACGCTTCCACCTTGGGATGATATGTGGGTGGCTCTTCGCCAGGAAGAGATCAGAAAGCAGTCAAAGGTGAGAAGCAGCAGTAAGGGGATCAAAGTCAAGCAAGAGGAGGAAGATGTTGCCCTAGCATCTGAGGGAAAGTAGGAAAAGAGGAAGAAGAAGGATCTCTCCAAGTTCAAGTTCTTCCATTGTGTGGAGCTGGGTCATTATGCGACCCAGTGTCCAAGGAAGAAGAGTAAGGGAGATTCTTCCAAGACTAAGGCAGTGCCAGCAAGGGAAGAGAAGAAATTATTGACAGACGATGACTGTGCCATGAGTGCACACACACCACTTGAGAATAAGTGGGGAGACATCAAGTTGTAGTCAGGAAGACTACAAGCGATGAGGGGCAGGATCCTCGAGGTACCCAGCCTCTTGGATTAGACCTTGCTACAGGAACCTCAAAGAGGAGTAGCAGGACTCGCTAATGTGGGAAGAGATGGATGCAGATGGAGCGGCAGAGAGAGCAGCAGTGCAGGAGTCCCGAGACAGTGCAAGGCTAGCAAGCTACAGCAGTGCGAGAGGCACAGTATTGTTGCACCAGTGCAGAATGGCATAGAGAGGTGTGCAACAATGCGAGATGCAGGGAGTTGTTCCAATAGCGCAGAGGTCAAAGAGGGAGCACTTATTAGCGACAGAGGGAGCTTCAGCATCAGGAGGGTCTCTAGCCCAACAGAGAGGTCAGAGTTGGGAAATCAGTTACTTACTTCTCAGTAACTGAGTTGCAGTGCAGTGGTGGGAAACACGATACAGCATGATGAGATGAGTTGCAGTGCAGTGGTGGGAAACACGATACAGCATGATGAGAGGAGTTGCAGTGCAGATGCAGTGTTGGGATAAAGGACCAGCAGCAGCACAGATGCAGAGGGAGCTGTCGTACAGATGCAGCAGTAGTAGTGGAAAAACCATGGGTAGCAATACAAGATATAGCAGCGCAGATGATGTTGGGCAGCAGGCCTAGCATCAGCACAGGGACCGATGCCAAATGATCATATTAATGCTCAGTGAGGATTATTACTAGAGCACAGTCCTCACTAAGAGGGAGCGTTGATTTGGGGTAGCATCGGATGTTCTATAGCCACGAAATTTGGTGGAGAGGTTAGGGAACATGAGATCTCCAATACCCAGAAAGGGTTTGGGAAGATTCTAAACAGTTTAGGAGATATTAAAATAATTAATATTTTTAATGGAGTCCCTAAGTCTAAATTTAGGGAAATTAAAATATTAATGTGGATTAATATAAAACTGTGTTAGAATGGTCCAAAATATGTGGATCAAGACAGATCTAATCTTAGCCGTCAATTAGGGACTTAATCTCAGTCGTTGATATGTCAACGAGAAAAGTATAAGAGGAGGCTTGAGGGTCACTTGGAGAGTACACCAGAGTGAACAGCCATTCTATTCTCTAGAGCGGGGTTTGCTAAGAGAGATAGAATCAGTGATCGGAGTTGCAGTTGAGGAGCATTGAATACAAGAGACATAGAGGCAGAGATAGTGTCGGGAGAGCAGCACAAGAGCCAAAGAGAGTGACGCAGTAGCAGCCAAGGCTCATGCAGGGTCACGCAGAGGCAGTCAGGAGTTGCGTAGTGCTTCAGAGAGGCCAGCGTCACTGACACAGAGGGCCAGAAGGATGGCGTAGGGCCTCCTGAGGCTGATGTAGACCTATTCAGGGTGACGTAGGGCCAGTACTGGGCAGAGAGAAGCTAATGTTGTCCAGAAAGGTAGACGTTGGGGTTTATGGGGCAGATTGGAGCTGAGGAGCTACCAGAAGGTTTATCCAGGGTTTCAACCAGGACATTTGTCTCAGACTGAGAGGTATTACTGCCAAGGAAATTCTATTTTGGGTAGGCCGGATTTCGCACCCAAATTGTACTCTGAAATTGCTTAGTAAGAAAACCCTAAGATAGCTACACCGGTTTTCCCCCATTAGGTTTTTCCGTGGACATTGGTCCAAAAATAACGGTGTCATTTGGTGTGATTGTTTTTGTTTCCTTCAGTTGTTGATCTATAAAATGTTGAGCATGCACTAGTGTTTATTTTTAGTATTTACATTGTAAATAATTTGTTAAGTAACGGAACAAGTAGGTAGGAATAAATCAGATAAAGTGTATGGAGGGTTTCTAACTGGTAGACTTAGAAACGTCAACACAACTTGTCTATGGTTGGGTGGAGAGTTGTAGTCCTAAACTCAGTTTCTCATCTTCAATATAAATTTAAGGTAAGTTTTTCGTATGCATAATCTCATGTGGATTTTATGATAAAGTGTGGATAACTGATATAATGATTGTTGCGTGACCAGTCTTGGTTCACTTGTGTATATGTGTGTGTGTGTGCGCGCGTTTTTGTCTGTCGAATTTCTTGTTGTAATCCATATGAGGATGTGTTGATGAGCATGAATGGATTCATGCAATGAATGGCCTTATACTAACATCTTGTTGCAAATATTTATTTACCTATTATAGTGTTGGGGTTGCACTAGTGAAATGATTGTTCATTGAAGTCAATGGTCATTATTGAAAGTCGATCATCTTGTGATGAATGAATGATGAAAGGTTGAGCAAGCCTCAACATGGGTTATTGTATACATGTTGATGTCAACCCTTATGGGTGCACACTTTCTGCTTGAATTTGGGTATATGCAGGTGAATTTGAAGCCTTGATTCAGCTAGAGAGGCTAATGGAGTCAAGGATAGTAAGTTTCTTATTTTTTAAAGAGTTGTTCCTGCTCTTTTTCTCTAAGAATAAATTCACCTATAAGTGTTGTTGCTTTGAATTTATGCTAATGAGTATTGTTGGTCAATATATGCATCTAATTCCTTTTAAATTTTATTGTCAAAGTGAGTGCTAGAAATAGCACTTGAAAATCCTGAGAAATCCTAGACAAATTGTGAAGGGAAGCAGCCTTTGTAACTCTGTGAAATTATAGACAAATATCAAAACTTAAAATATGTAACCCCACAGCTTGGAGGTTGGACAGGTCGATCAGGCGGGTCGGACCTTGGTAGGTATCTACCTTGACCTATGGTGTACCAACTGATTCATTGGAGGGGGTCAGGAGTTCAAGCAGAATTTGGGTGTTGGTGAAGCAAGGAGGTCGGGTAGGTCAAGGGTCAGGTTGACCCCAACCTAGCATGTTTCCACACTAAGACAGGGAGGGTCAACCCCAAATTAGGTCAGAGGTTGAGGGTCAAGCCCGGAAATGGAAATTAAATATGTGTGTCGATGTATATGGGTGAATTCTGACTGGTCATTTAGCTCACCCACCACATGGCATGTTCATGATGATTGCACCTCCCAGTCACCAGCCACGTGGGTCATTGAGTGGTTGCCATGTGGAGGCTAAGGTGATGTGGTAAGGTGAACAAAGGCATATCTTCAAGAGGGCATAACTCTCAATCATTGATTCAAATTGAGGAAAAAGTTATATTGTTGGAATCGTCACGATGGTGTCCAACTAAAGTTTTAAGAAAATCTAAAAAATTAAATAATTTTAGGTCTCATCCCCATAATTATACTTAGCAGTTGGATTTGCATACCAATGATCTACTTCTAACTCTGGTGGGGTTTTCGAGGTTAGAAGGGGGTGTTACAGTGTGGTATCAAAGTATCCAAGTTCAACACTTGGATTGGATGGGATCTATCATGAGCAATCTAACCACAAAATGCTGGCACAGGATTTCACTATGCTTTTTAGAGCATTAACTAACCAATACTTAGGTGTTGAAAGCCAATTTGAAATTAATTGATTGTGATTTCACACATAGCATAGCACTGATGATTAAAAATATTTTATCATTGATTGATGAACTAACCAATCATGTTGATTGATATGTACGTGTTTGGTGACTATGCATACAGTTGGGATAATTCTTGTAGCTGGATTTTGATTAATATTAATGCGCTAACATGGTCTGTTTGTTACACTTAGAATAATATGGAAGTTCCATGAGAGCAAGTTAAAGGTAGAGATTATGCTTATTTGATTATGATATTATGAACCTAACTTTTGTGTGTGAATTACAGCACATCACAAGTAGCAAAGAATTAAAGGATGAGGATAGGAATGGTTCAGTGCAACTTCTATAGGTCACAAGATGGATATGAAGGGACAGGCATGGATAAGGAAGGAATGTCAGTGGGAAAAGAGGAGCCAACTCTCCTAACTAGTTGGATACCTTGGGAAGCTGGAAGGTTGAGATAAGAAGCTTTAAGGCCACTAATGAAAGGTTGGTAAAGACTCAAAAGAGGCAAGTTGAGGTGAATGTAGTTATACTCCAAAGCCTCTAAAACTTGGCTAGATATAGATCCAAGTAGAACCTTTTGGAATCAGAAGAAAGGAAAAATAGGGCAAATGGTAGTAGGTCCAACAAGAGGCACAAAAGGTAAAGTGAAGATGCTGTGAAGGGGAATGCACCATCAAGAACCCCAGAAGGAAGAACCATCACTCATGGGTGTCATTCTGGTATGAATTCTAGTTCTGCTACTACGGGGCGTCACTCTCATTATCATCATCCTCATTGCCATCATTCTCATCATCATCATTAGAGAAAGAGGGGAAGGATTTATATTCCCCAAGAATTTAAGAAGGCCAAACCACCTACATTTGATGGGGAGGTGAAGAAATTTGAAAACGCAAAAGCTTGGTTGCTTAGGATGAAGAAGTTATTCATAATTCATGACTATTCTTAGAACATGAAGGAAGAGGAAGGCACCTACAACCTGAAAATAAGAGAAGACATATCGTGGGAAGATTTGAAAAATGTTAAAGGAATAAAATAAGAAAGGCTGACTGGGAATGAGTTTGAAAATCTCTCCAGGGAAAAATATTTATCAGACAGGTATTATGACAACAAGGCAAAGGATTTTTATGAGTTGAAATTGGGACAGTTGTCGGATGAAGTGTATTACCATATTTCTTGAGCTATTGAGATATGTTCCATATCTCTAGGATGATAAAGTGAAGGTTTAGTGATTTATCAGCGAGTTACCCATCTCATTCAGAGACCGCATCGAGTGTTATGAACCATAAACTTTGGACAATTTCATCAATAAATTCAAGCATTATTACGCGCAAGAAAAAAGGAGGCCAAAATTTAAAAGTGATTGGAACTTAAGAGGCAATGGGAAAGACAAGAAGAAATGGCCAAAAAAGATCATTGATAAGAAAGAAAGTATGGCCTCAGCTGGTGAAAGTTGATTTCAGTAGAAAGGTGGTCAAGGGGAGAAATATTGTGTGTAGCCACCTACAGTAGACTGGCACGGATCCGAGGCAAAAGAGTCACTAAGGTGTTGGACATGTGGTGAGAACCACTTGAAAATGGATTGCTCTCATGAAAAAATCACAGGACCTCAGATCTATAGCATGCAGGAAACTTGAATAGTGGGTGACATTTCAGAAAGCACACCCATAATTTATGCAGTGGTGGATAATAACTAGGCAGTCCACCAGACATCCATCATTGAGATGGAAGGTAATTTGTCTAACACAATTATTTCTATTTTAATTGATTTGGGATCTAACCATATTTATGTCATACTAGAGCTTGTAGAAAAGTGTCGTTTGGCCAAGGAAATGCATGTAGAACCATGGTCGGTTCAGCTGGCAATAGGAACCAAGAGGAAAAATAATTACTCATTGAATTTGTGTGCCTTCGAGCTAAAAGGCATGCCAACATTTGCACTTCTAAACCTGCTATCATTGGGGGTCTACAGTGTAGTATTGTGCATTGATTGGTTATACAAACACCACACTAAGGTGGACTATTCTGAAAATAAATTGAACGTTTAGATGAGCCGGGAGAAAGAAGAGTTTTGCAAGGAAAGAGAAATCCTACTTCAGTGAGGTTGATCACTGCTATGCAATCCAAGCGCAACAGTAGGAATGGATGCAGTTTGTTTGTAGTGCAAATATCTAGCGATGAGAAAGAAGTAGCGACACTGAGAATGAGGAAAGAAAGTATCTAAGAAGGTATTTGTCTCTACAACATTATGCATACATGTTTTCAATAGGGGTTCTTAGATTATCTCCTCACAGAGAGAGATATTTCTTTATTGAGTTGATGCCTAGAGTAGCACCAGCATCTAAGGCACCATATAGGATGAGCACTCCTAATTTGGTTGAGCTAAAAATGTAGTTAAAACAAATGTTAGACAAGGGATACATAAGGTTGAGTGGGTCTCCATGGGGATCACATGTGTTATTTTTGAAAAAAAAAGGATGGCACTCTCCGATTATGCGTTGATCACAAAAATTAAACAAGGTGACCATAAAGAACAGGTATTCGTTGCTAGGGATTGATGATTTATTTGACCAGTTGAGGGGAGAAATAGTGTTCTCCAATATCAACTTGAGGTTAGGTTACCATCAAGTGCACATCAAGGAGGGAGACATCCATAAGACCACATTTTAGACGAGATACGGGCATTATGAGTTCATATTGGTACCCTTTGGACTTATTAAAGCCCCATCCACATTCATGTGCTTGATGAATAATGTGTTGCATCCTCATTTGGAGAAGTTTGTCATTGTTTTTGTTGATGGCATATTGGTGTACTCAAGGGTAGAAGAATAGCATGAGAGGCACTTGGTTGCAATGCTACAGTTATTGAGGGAGCACAAGCTTTATGCCAAGCTTAGCAAGTGTGAATTATTCCAATAACAAATACATTACTTGGGCACATTGTCTCCAAGGATGGATATCATTTGGTCCAGAGAAGATTAAGGCCATCATGGAGTGGCTGACATCGAGGAATGTGAATGAGATCAAATCCTTCATGGAGTTGGAAGGCTATGATAGAAGGTTCATCATTAACTTTTCCAAGATAGGCCACCCTATCACATCCTTGCATAGGAAAGGAAATAATTTGAGTGGATAGCTAAATGTGAAGCATGATTCGAGAGTAGTTGCTCACTAATGCACTAGTATTGAGGATTGTAGATCAGGAAAAATATTTTGTGGTGTGCATCGATGCCTGCAAGGAGGGGATCAGTGGAGTCCATATGCAGAAAGGAAAGGTAGTGTGCTATGAGTAGCAAAAATTGAATGAGCACGAAACAAACTATGTGACTCATGATTTAGAGGTGACTGCCATTATTCATGCATTGAAGGTGTCTAGTCATTACCTCCTCGGCAAAAGGTTCACGCTTATGATAGATCATGGTGGGTTAAAGCACGTGTTTGATCAACCTAAATTCAATTCCAAACAAGCTAGGTGGTTGGCTACACTTAGTGAATTTGATTTTAAAATCAAGTACATCAAGGGCAAGGAAATTCGAGTTTTTGATGCACTTAGTATAAGGATTTAATTGAATCACTTGAAAACCATAAGTTCTTATGGAGTGGACCTTGTAGATCAAGTCAAGAGTGCAGGGAAACATGATGAAAAGTATCAACAAATAGCATAGAAGCTACAAAAAGGTAGCAAGGATGGAAAAGATGTAGAAGAAAAGATAGAAAAGATAGATCAACGCCTTAGAATTTAGCCTCTTCGAGGGGGAAACCTCCTTTACATTACATAAATGAACAGTTCTTCGATGATACAAATGAAAAGACCTCATTTCTATCTATAGGAGTCTAAGGGGTCATAACATAATCAGAGTCGACATAACAATGATAATGTAAGGGCACAATAATAACAATAATGGGCTTCTATGAGGCACAATAGTAACAATATGGGCACTATATGGGTACATCAATATAATAAGTGGGTTGTACTAATAACAATAAGGGGTTACACTAGTA